>CM038682.1:314028032-314319557 GCA_021605205.1 Aegilops longissima
GCATGACTTTAATATCACTACCTCCATATCTCAAAACAATTATCAAGCATCAAGTTGATCATAGCATCCAATTCACTTCCTATGATAGTTTTTATTATACCCAACTTGGATGCTCATCATTCTAGGACCAACTTTATGACCATAGCAAATACCATGCTTTTCTAAAAGACTCTCAAAATAATATAAGTGAAGCATGAGAGACTAGTCTTACCTTCAAAATTAAGACACCACCGTGCTCTAAAAAATATAAGTGAAGCACTAGAGCAAAAACTATCAAGCTCAAAAGATATAAGTGAAGCACATAGAGTATTCTAGCAAATTCTAAGCAAATAGGCTTCTCCCAAAAGGTGTATACAGCAAGGATGATTGTGGTAAACTAAAAAGCAAAGACTAATATAATACACGACGCTCCAAGCAAAACACATATAATGTGGCGAATAAAAATATAGCTCCAAGTAAAGTTACCAATGAATGAAGACGAAAGAGGGGATGCCTTCCCGGGGCATCCCCAAGCTTAGGCTTTTGGCTATTATTGAATATCTTGGGGTGCCTTGGGCATCCCCAATCTTAGGCTCTTGCCACCCTTTATTCCATAGTCCATAAAAGCTTTACCCAAAACTTGAAAACTTCACAACACAAAACTCAACAGGAAATATTTATAAGCTCCGTTAGTGAAAGAAAACAAAACCACCACATAAGGTACTGCAATGAACTCATTATTTATTTATTTTGGTGTTAAACATACTATATTCCAACTTATCTATGGATTATAAACTATTTTACTAGCCATAGATTCATCAAAATAAGCAAACAACACACGAAAAACAGAATCTGTCAAAAACAGAACAGTCTGTAGCAATCTGTAACTAACGCAAACTTCTGGAACTCAAAAAATTCAGCCAAAATAGGGAGACCTAGGAAATTTGCTTATTGATCAGCAAAAATTGGAATCACTATTTTATCACGTTCTGGTGATTTTTAACAATTGTTTTAGTGAACCGAAAGTTTCTAGAAATTACAGCAAGATCAAATAACTATCATCCAAGAAGATCCTATAGGTTTAACTTGGCACAACCACTAATTAAAAGATAAAAACACATCTAAACAGAAGGTAGATGGATTATTTATTACTAAGCAGCAAGGAAAAATATTGGGTTGTCTGCCAACAAGCGCTTTTCTTTAAAGCCTTTTTAGCTAGGCATTGAGATTTCAATGATGCTCACAAGAAAGAAAAGAATTGAGGCACAAAGAGAGCATCGTAAAACATGTGACAAACACACTTAAGTCTAACATACTTCCTATGCATAGGCATATTATAGGCAAACAAATTATCAGAGCGAGAAAAAACTAGCATATGCAAGGAAGCGGAAAGGAACAATAGCAACCTCAACATAACGAGAGGTAATTTAGTAACATGAAAATTTCTATAACCATATTTTCCTCTCTCAAAATAATTACATGTAGGATCATAAGAAAATTCAACAATATAGCCATCACATAACATATTCTCAACACGATCCACATGTATGCGAAGTTGACACTCTTCCAAAATAGTGGGATTATCATTAACTAAAGTCATGATTTCTCCAAGCCCACTTTTATCAAAAATTTCATAAGATTGAATGTTATCCAAATATGTGGGATCTAAAGTTGACACTCTGCCAAACCCACTTTCAATATTATTGCAAACACTATTATCAATCTTGAAAGTGCTAGTTATCGACTAGAGGGGGGGTGAATAGGCGATTTTTAGGAAAGTCTTCAAAACACGGATGTTTCGAAGACAAACAATAGAAATGACCTAATTGATATGCAGCGGAAGATAAACTACAACAAGCAAACCATAGTCTAGTATGCAATAACGTGAAAGTACAAGACTAATAGCAGCTTGGTAGTAGAATCAAGATGGAAGATAGTGAGAAGCCAATCAACAAAAGTAGTCAAGCAATGAAGTCAAACAGGTATGACAAATAGGCAATGACTTCACGAAGACAAACTCTAAGTAAGGAAGGGAGAAGATAGAACCGGTCACTTGTTGAAGACACATGATTTGTTGGACCAGTTCGATTCTTTGTGACAACTGTACATCTGCTTAGGGAGGCTGAGATCCAACTCAAGACCGCGTCTTCACCTTATTCCCCTTGAGCTAAGGACACACAGTCCTCGCCCAATCACTCTAGTAAGTCTTCAAGGTAGACTTCGAACCTTCACAGATCTGCGTTCACCGGCAATCCACAATGACTCTTGGATGCTCGAACGCGGCGCCTAACCGGCCGGAGGATTCACAGTCCTCAAGTGTAATAAGTCTTGAGTCACATAGATGTAAAGACTTGATGATGCCTAACACTCTTTGGCTCTGGGTGTTTGGGCTTTGTCCTCGCAAGTTTCTCTCTCTCAAAGGCTTGAGGTGGGTTGCTCTCAAATGACAAAAGCCGTGCACTAACTCGGCGGCCACCAATTTATGGTGTAGGGGTGGGTTATTTATAGCCACTAGGCAACCTGACCGATATGTCCGAAATGACCTCGGGTCACTAAGGAACCGACACGTGTTCCAACGGTCGATTTCAAACACACACGGCAACTTTACTTGGGCTACAAGCAAAGCTGACTCATCCACTCTGGATAAGTTTTGCTCTCATTGTCTTCGCTCGAAGACATAGGATTTGGGTTGAGCATCACTTGATCATTTTGACTTTGATCACTTGGACCCCACTTAACGATGACGGTGGTTCCTATGACTCAACAAAGAAGAAAGGAAACAACGAAGCGACCACGATCTTGGCGCTCCATAGTCTTCACTCAATGTCTTCTCATGTCATAGTCTTCAATATGAATATCTTCACATACCACCATTGTCGTCAATGTCTTCATACATTTTCAGGGGTCATCTCCGGTAGGTAAAACGAATCAATGGGGGACACTACCTGTGTTAACCTGCAATTCTCACAAACGCATTAGTCCCTCAACCACATTTGTCGTCAATACTCCAAAACCAACTAGGGGTGGCACTAGATGCACTTACAATCTCCCCCTTTTTGGTGATTGATGACAAACTGGTTGAAGTTTTCAATGGGGATTAAGTATGTGAAATTGTAAAGGATAGTGAATTGTCTTCATAAATGGCAAAGGCTCCCCTTGAAGATGTGAATATAAGTAGTTTGCTTTTAGAATGCAAATGCACATGGCAGGTTGTACTTGTGGAGATCCTCTTCAACCTATGAAGATAATTCATCATGCATGAAATGATATAACTAAGAGAATGACATGCAGAATGAAAAATGGACGTCTGCAGAATGATCTAAGTGCGGAAGTTATCATCGCACATACGGAATTTATCATCGCACCAGAGTAAAGCAAATAAGTAGCAGACGACCATCGAGTTTAAGTGTTACAACTCAAAGAACCAAATGTATCAAAAGCAAGAGTTGTAAACACTAGGCAAAATATTATGCAACCGCCCTTATGAACCCGCTTGAAGACTATCAAACTCATATGCTTCTCCCCCTTTTGTCAATAAGGACCAAAAAGGTTTGAAGACATAGAGCGTCTACTCGTCCTCTTCAGAAGTAGATGATGCAGCAGGGTTGTCGTTGTTGGTTGGCGGTGCATTTAACTTAGTGCGTGTCGATCGTCGCGTAAGTAGGGGCGGTGAAGTAGCATCGGCTTCATCATCGATCACTCTGGCATTGACAGTTGCCACGGAGGAAGAATAGTCAGAGTCTTCAAGTGATGGAGTTCGTCGTAGGACTGCATTCCATGGAGGAGTGGAGTCAAACTTGAAGCGTTCAGTGAAGCCATCGTCTTGAAGATCTGCTTGACCTTCGGCGATGTCAAACTCTTCCATGATCGCCGACGGTCTCCGAGTGACAAAAGCATTCTTGGTGGCAAGGTTTCAAATCGATTGATGTCCACCAAGAGGCTTTGCATTTGTCGCTTGACCGGAGTGATGCTTATCTTGTTTCGATGCGGTGCCACAAGAAGTTCTCGGTTATTTAGGGCGCGAGAGCGCTCCGAGAACCTTTGTGCAATAGTGCTCTCGGTAGCTTCAGTTTATGCATACGATGAGGCGGATTTAGTGTTCCCAGCGGAGGATAGACACGAGATCTTGCTTGGGCGCCTTCCATGGGTTGAGAGAAGCTATGGTGATCTGCATTACGAAGACAAAGTGGCGTTTTGGCAGGCTCGGGGTATATGGCTTCAATCGACATATCAACCTCGGTAGAAAGATCGGATGATTGCGGCGGAGGGCTGATAGTTGATAGCGAGTGCATCTTGATGAGGCGCATAACCCATGGAGCATAAAATTCCGACCAAAAGATCAGATCGAGGCGCAGCCAATTGACGGATGAAGAATTCTTGCGTATTGAAGCTGATGCCATTGAGGATGTAAAGACTAATGTCTTCATGGCTCCTTCAAGTTTTGCGGATGATGAATGCCCTTTGATAGGCCATAGAGTTACGCTGATGATGTGATATATTATGCGAGGCGATACTCAAGGTCATCAACAAAGAATTCCTGAGGGTATTCAGCATCATGTGGCAGAGGCTTCATCATGCTCAACATCTGACTCATGTTGGGCTCTGGCTTATGGAAGATGCTTTCCAGTGCATCACGGTGGAGTTGACAACCAGGTTCAAACAACTCTCCGGGAGTGGGTAGGCCTGTGAGCTCAATGACGTCAAGAGCTTTGGCTTCATGATGAACATTTCCAGTCATCCACTCGAGAACCCATGTCTTCGTGTCTCTGTAGTAGCCGCGGATGTGGAGGGTAGCATAGAATTGAAACAAAAGTTCTTCATTCCAGTGTTCTTTATGCATTATGAAGCCGAGCAGACTGCATCACGAAAGCAATCAAGTGCTTCTTCTAAGCACGGCAGTCCGACAATGGCCCGATGTCGAGGCGCATATGAGGAAAATCGCCCTTGATCATACATAACGCGGAGTAATAGCCGTTCTTGATAGCTCGAAGCGGTCGATGATATCCTTGGCCTTGTATAGGGGTTCTTTGCTCTGTCAAAGAAAGTGTTGTGGGCTTTGAAGCCATTTGCATTGAAAGACCACAGAGAGGTGGCGATGCACAGGAACCTTGGCGCCTTGGCTTTGGCTTCGGACCCGAGGCCTATCGCAATATGATAGTCGAACCCGAGGACCCGAGGCATGAGGCGGAGGGACGAGAATGGGCCATCTTCTTGTGATTAGTGACCGTAGTTGTATGCTTGCTCAATTGTGTAGGCCTTGGTGGCGGAACTAGGCGGTGTCTACAATCGAGGCTTGTGTTGCTCGTGAGATGCTTGAGCAGTTGCCTCATTGGCTTCAGGCACATTTCCTTCATTGGCTTCAGGAGCTATTGGTGCAGGCTCCACATTTGCTTCAGCCATGACCACGTCATTGGCTTCATTGGTGTTGGAGGTGGCAGCCTCAATGTTTTCAACCTCCACTTGAGGAGCCGGAGGGTCGGCACCGCACGTTGATATCGTGAATAACTTCTTCAATAACAGGGGTGTAGGGACACGTTCTTCTTCTTCTTGGGTGTCTTGGTGATCAGGCGGATTGTCTTCAAAGAGCTTTGGCTTCGACTGGAGACATTCACAGTTGGGTGGCTTCGAAAACACTTGGCGTGCAACAGGTTGGTGGTGCACTTCTCCTTCTAGAACGCTCGAGAGAGGTACTTGAGGCCTTTTACCTTTGCGAAGCCTGCGAAATGCGGGCGACGCCTTTGGAGATGGGGTTGCCTGGGCCTCAAAGTCTTCCTCTTCTTCTTGCTGTTATTGGGGAGTGACTTGTTGTTGGGGAGTACTAGGGGAGTCTTGTTGCTGTGGGTGATCAGCCCATGATGCATCCTGAGCAATTGGCGTCAGAGGACGACCAATGCTTATGAGTTCGCTGTTCGTACGAACAGGCGATGATACCACATTGTATTCAATTTGAGGAAGAACTTCATCATCTACAACATTGTCATGGTGACCAATGTCTTCAGCAGTGATGGGATCAACTGCTGGAATCTCTTCAGCTTTAGGAGCCTCTGTGGAAGTAGGCTCATGAACAGTCATTCGTCGTTCTTGGTGTTCAGATGCAGGTCGAACCACTGAGATTGGTTCAACAACTAAGGGCTCTGTGGAAGCAGCCCGATTCTTCTTGGTTTTGTGCTTCTTCTTGGAGGAGCAGCATCGAGGCTTCAGGGTTTTCCTTTTTACGGCTTGACCTCGGAGCCCTCGTCTTCTTCAGTTCAGAAGCGGTTGATCTGACCTTTGGCTTCGAGCCAGTCATGCTGCTTGGGAAGACTATGCGGGGTTCTTCTTGCATTGAAGGTGCAGCTTGGTCAGTTGAAGACTTCTTTTTCTTTGCAGCCATTCTGGGGTCAATGCCAGGACGGCCAAGGGCCTTGCGTTTCTCAGCCTCATTGTAGGCTAGCACACACTTGTCAGCCAAACTCTTCATGCGCTCACGAGAGCCTCTGGCTTCTTTGCGCTTCTTGAGAAAAGCTTCTTTGAGGTCGTGCATCATGACCTTGAAGTTTTTGACATCTTGCACGCTGAGTGCAACCATATGCTTCTTGAACTGAGCCTTTTCATAGTCGATTTTGTTCTTGGTTCAACGATGCCTTTGAGCAAGAGCTAGCTTCGAAGCAATGGCTCCATTGAAGGAGACGCTGAGGCCAATAGGAAGTTGCAGATCTTCAAAGCTGATGTTTGGGGTGTCAAACCACTCATCAATGAAGTGATGGATAATTGCCACATCAAAGAGAGACAAATTGTTGAAAATTTCTGCTTCTTCCTTGCTCTTGATTAGTTGCTCAAGTGCATCATCTGCAAGATCTTCATCGCTGGACAGATCAATGTGCTCTTCGTGCAAAATGGCAGTAGGAGTCAGTGTCAGATCAGTATTCTTGACAATTTTCTTTTTCTTCTCCGTCCTCTTGGAGATACATGATTGATCTTCACACTGCGACCGGCTTCGGAGGTGCGATGCTGCTGGCTTCACACGTGAAGCTTTTGGAGGAGCAGCTGACTTTGAAGCCTTGACTTTCTTTTGCTTCTGCGGCTTTGGAGCAGGAGCAGGAGCAGGAGCTGGGACTTCATCAGAGTCAGAATCGTCATCAGAGTGATCCACTTCGGCACCTTGGACCAAGATGTAAGTGATGAGGCCATCAAGGTTTGAAAAGGGACCGATGACATTGGGTTCAACATCACGTGAGCCATCAGCACGGGGAGACCAGGATTGAAGTCTAATCCCAATGACTTCTTGTTTTCCTTGGCCGAAGCCTTTGCGTGCTGGAAGTTGTGCTTGAAGAGATTGTCATCACGATACCAGAGCAATGACGTTGGATCGGCATTCTCAGGCTGAGGTCCACGGACCATACAAGGATAGAAACCCTGTGCAATAGCTTCAGCCATGTTCTTGGGTGGAAGGCCTCGAAATAGAATATCACCCCAAGGGCTTCTGATAGCATTCTTCTCGACGTATTCCTGGGTCATGAAATTGTACTTGAACCATTGTTCAGCCCAATATCGACGAATCCATTGGATTCGCGTCTTGCGCTGATTGTAATTCTCTTCGGGATCTGTCTTGTAAAGCTCTGCGAGGTCATCAGGCAGATCTTTTGAGGTTCCCCCACGATGTTGTCTGCCGCCCTTCCTAACTGATTTATCTGTAGCCATGAACTTTAAACTGAATGGCTTCAATACGCTCAAAGGCTTCAAAGGCTTGCGTTTGCTGGATAAACAGGAACTGGCTTCAGGAGAGTTAAGTTGATGCTGTAAGAATTCTGCAAACGAATGAAGACTATGAGAACCAAGGATTCTCCACGGACATGTACCGTGACACATTAGAGATGCGAGGGAAGGGAAGAGGTCATATGCATTCTCGTAAGATTTTGAAGATAAATCGTTTGAAGACATTGACCTCATGATGCGAAGACATTCACTTATATCTTTGAGAGTTGGTTCCAGATTTGTACGAATCCGTGAATAAGTACAAGTGAGGAATCTAACTAGTTGTGAAGCTTAAGTGAATATACTAGGCGTATGAGATCACGAACAGAATAGATCTAACATTGTATAGGCGAAACCAATTTTGGTAAGAAGGATGAATCTTTGAGGATCAAAAGATGGTAAAAATAGAGTTATATTTACCACTCGAAGAACAGATAGATGGGAAGAAAAGGAGGCCGAGCAGTTCAATCCACCGTGCCCTAACTTGGCGACGGAGGACACCTCTGGCGGCGGAGAGGCGATGTTCGCGGCGGCGTGAGGACGGCGTCGAGAAGTCGCGGCAGCTAAGCGCTTCGTCAGCCGGGCGTCGTCGAGAGCTAGCGGTGGCGCTTAGGGTTTTGACGAGGTGGAGAGGTGGAAGAAGGTCTTCTTTACCGCAGGGACATGTATTTATAAGGAGGTGTGCGGCTCAAGACAATTACTCAGTGCCTGGCGGTTCACATCGAGGGGCACGTGGCAAGCATGCAACATACTCGAGTTGTCCCATCGTTCCCACGCCCGCCAGTTTGTCGGATGGTCGTTCGGCTTCTCCGGATTTCAACAATAAGGATGAATCATTTAAAACAGACTTAAGGTTTGTCTCGTGTCTTCTGGCGACAAGGACGCTTGAGAAGACATTCGACGATTTCAATAGAATGCATATGATTTGGACAGATAGAGTTTGAGATAGAAAGCATAGAGATTAGGGTCCAATCACATTCACTTAGTTCAAAAGATTCAACTAGGAAGACATAGCTATAAGTGAATCTTTGTAGAGGATAGAACAATATATATATATATATATACATACATATATATATATATATATATATATATATATATATACATATATATATATATATATATATATATATATATATATATATATATATATATATATATAAAGCAACCAAATCAACATAGTGAAGAAAATCATGAAGATAGGTTGAAGTTTGAAGACAAATCAAATGCGAAGATATTGCAGAAATAACGCCATGAGTGAAACACTTCAAACAGAGAAATTTGGTGGTGGCGTTACCCACCGTATAGGAAGTATTAGACCCATACACGGCACACAATTATCGTGGCGCTCCGAAGTCAAATTCCATGTTAATGTATTCACACTCAGAATGTAAGTCTTCATTGATTGAAGATATACTTTACTTCGTGTGTTGCACATCTAAGTCATCAACATGCATAAGTGTTAGGATGTGTGCTTGATCACAGGACATTTGAGGATTCCAAGATATTTAGCTCACACCATAACTTGCAAAACCTTTTCTCATCCAAGGGCTTTGTGAAGATATCTGCCAATTGCTCTTCAGTGTTGACGTGAATGATGTCAATATCTTTCTTCATGACATGATCCACGAGAAAATGATGGCGAATTTCAATGTGCTTTGTCTTGAAAGTGCCGGACTAGATTGTTGGCAATCTTGATGGCGCTTCGTTGTCGCAGAAGAGAGGTACTTGTTTCAGATTGATGCCATAGTCCTTGAGAGTTTGCTTCATCCATAGAAGCTGACCACAGAAGATCCAACATCAATGTATTCAGATTCAGCGGTTGAGAGTGATACGATTTCGCTTCTTTGAAGACCAACAGACAAGTGATCGTCCCGTAAAGTGACATGTGCCTGATGTAGACTTGCGATCCACCTTGTCACCAGCATAATCAGCATCCGAAAATCCAACCAAATCAAATTTTGAGCCCTTTGGATACCATAATCCGAGTCTTTGGGGTGTGAGCCAAATATCGAAGAATTCGCTTCACGCTAAGTGATGCGATTCCTTTGGTGCCGCTTGGAATCGAGCACACATGCAAACACTAAGCATAATATCTGGCCTAGATGCACATAGGTAAAGTAAGGAACCAATCATGGGCGGTATACCTTTTGATCGAACTCTTTACCATTGTCGTCGGGACCCGGATGGTGTTTAGCTAGCATTGGCGTCGTGTATCCTTTGCAATCTTGCATTCCAAACTTCTTGAGACAATCTTGGAGGTATTTTTCTTGAGATATAAAGATGCCATTCCTTTCTTGATGAATTTGAAGACCAAGGAAGAACTTGAGCTCTCCCATCATGGACATCGATATTGTTCTTGCATCATGTATCCAAATTCATCACTATACTTACGGTTGGTGCAGCCAAGATAATGTCATCCACATATATTTGGCATACAAACAGTTCACCATCATATGTCTTCGTGAAGAGTGTGGGATCAAGGGATCCAGGTTTGAAGCCTTTGCTCTTGAAAGTCTTTGATTGTATCATACCGGTAGCGAGGAGCTTGTTTGAGGCCATCTGATGCTTTATTTAGCTTGTACACCATATCGGGATGTTTTGGATCTTCAAAGGCGGTGGTTGAGCGACATATACTTCTTCTTCAATCTTGCCGTTGAAAATGCACTCTTCACATCCATTTGATATAGCAAGATGTTGTGGTGGTTAGCATAGGCTAGTAGTATGCGAATAGCTTCAAGCCTAGCTACAGAGAGCAAACGTTTCATCAAGTCAATTCCTTCAACTTGAGTATATCCTTGAGCCACAAGGCGTGCTTTGTTTCATTTACTTGACCATGCTCATCTTGCTTGTTTCGATATATCCATTTGGTGCCAATAATGTTATGCTTGCGAGGTCGGGGCGCTTGACAAGTTCCCAAACATTGTTCAGCTTGAACTGTTGAAGTTCTTCTTGCATAGCTTGTATCCATTCTGGTTCCATAAAGGCTTCAAAGAACTTTCTTGGGTTCTCGATATTGACACAAAAGAAAAGTGCCCACAGAAATTTGCTAGCTGTGTTGCTCTTGAGCGAGTAAGCGGACCAGGTGCATTGATGCTATCGATTATCTTCTCAATCTGCACTTCATTTGCAACACGAGGATGAACTGGACGAAGACTTTGCTCTTGTTGATCATTGTCATCATTTGGAGGATTGTCTTCAGACTGAGCATTGTCTTCAGGTTGGTTAGGTGCAGAAATGATAAGTTCTTCTTCAGGCTGTGCTTCAGAAGGCATGATTTCACCAGTTCCCATTAGCTCGATAGATTCGCTGGGTGGAGCTTCGTCTAGTGTACTTGGAAGCAGCTCTCTTTGTGAACCATTGGTTTCATCAAATCGCACGTCCACTGTTTCGACGATTTTGTAGAGATAGAGGTTGAAGACTCTGTAGGAGTGCGAGTCCTTTCCGTAACCGAGCATGAAGCCTTCGTGAGCTTTGGGTTCAAATTTTGACTTGTGATGGGGATCCTTCATCCAGCACTTAGCCCCAAATACTCTGAAGTAGCTGACATTTGGCTTCTTGCCAGTAAGGAGCTCATAGGATGTTTTGTTCAGAAGCTTATGGATGTAAACACGGTTGATGACGTTGTCACGTCCCTAGCCTTGCTATGCACTAGGACTAGCTTGGATGTTGCATCATGTCTAATTTATTTGAAAGTTGAAATGGGGATTGCTCAAACCCTAGCACCAGATCAAATCAACTAGGTTAAAATAAAAATATTCTCAATGAACCAAAATGCCCTTCAGAAAAGTTCATCATTATTGGATTAGTCTAGAACCTCTCCCAAAAATGGTGCACATTTTTCTAGGCCATTCTGGATTTTTGAATTAAATCATATGTTATTTGCGTTTGGGCATTTAATTGCTAAATAATATTTTAAATGCTCAAATAATCACAAACTGAAATGTTTGTTGTTGGAAATATTCCAAACAGTGACATTGAGCGGTTTCATGATTTTTGGAAATGCCTTGGCATTTTATTAAAGCCAAACACAATTACGTAAAATAGAAAATGAAACAATTTAGAAAGAGAGAGAGAGTAACCTTACTCGACGCTTACAGGCCCACTCACTGGTGGCCAGCAGATTTGGCCCAGCCCAGCCCGAGCCGCCACTGTCTCCCACCTCTCTTGATGGGGCCAGGCGTGTGGCCCGCCGTCTTGCGCCACGGCCAGCCAGCTGCTGCCGCCGAGGCACAGGCGCCTCCACGAGTGCCACGCCACCTCCCGACCCCCTCTCACTTCTCCCTCGCTCTCTGGACCTCCTCCCCTCGCTCCTCTGCTTCCCCCCATGACCGAGCATGCCCGTCGCCGCCGCTTGGTGTTGCCACGGCCACCAGCCCTCCCTCGCCCATCCAGCGTGCTCGAGAGCTCCACCACGCCGTCCCGTATACCCCATCGAGCCACGTGAGCTGGGAAGCACCATAACGCCTCGGCGTCGTCGTCTTCTACCTCGGACCACCGAGATCGCCGGCGCCGATTCGCGCCACTCGGGTCATCCCATTACCGTCTCGCACCCTTCACCTCGCCGTGAGCCCCCGCCTCTTTCCCCTTTCTCCGTGTTTTTTTTCGCCATAGCCGCCGCTTGCCGGCGACCAAACACGCCGCCCGTGGTTCCTCACCGCCGTGGTGCAGGCCCTCGCAGCTCGCATCCATCGCGTGCCACCGTGCTCACCACCTCCACAGCAACCTAGTGCCACCAGCCACGCCTACCTCCGTGCACCGCAGCTGTTGCTGCCTCGAGCCCGTGGCTCGCCACCGCCAAACCTCAACGCCGGCGAGATTCTCGCCACCCGCGACCTCTAGCTTGGTCCGTTGGATGGGGGCGAAAGGGGCATCTTCCGTGCCCTCGGTGCATCGAAATACTGCCGGGCAGTGTTTCGGCGAGCCTCCGTCGTGGTCGATGGTCGCCATGGTCAACCCCGCCTTTGCCGACGTGGCGCCCTTAATTAGCCCTAACCGCACCATCGAGCAGCGACGGTGGGTCCCAGTCCACTAATGTTTTGGTTAGGAAATAATTAAGCCCAGTTTGCCACTGTTACGCTGACATGTAGGACCCACACGTCAGATTTGACTCGGTTGACCTGCTGACGCCATGTTGATGTAGTGATGACGTCATAATGTTGTTAACTGGATTTTTTTTATTTAGAGATAAATCCAGGAATTCCAGAAATTAGTATAAACTTCTAAAATTCATAGTAATTCAACCGTAACTCCAATGAAATAATTTATATATGAAAAATGATCAGAAAAATGCAATCTATCAATCTGTACCATTTTCATGCATGTTAGAACACTTTAACCTTTCTGTTTAGGTGAAACATGATAATGCACTATTTAAATTCATAATTTGAGTTTGGGATTGATCCTTTGGTTCAAAATGACCCAAATCCATCTGGTTGTAGTTGCACTAGGCCAACACACTCATATTGCCATGTCATGAGCATGCATCATATTGTGCATTGCATTGATTGTGTTTCTTTCTCAGTTGCCGGTAATTGCCCCCTCTCGATAGACGCGTTTCGACGATGTGATCAATGACACCAATGAAGAACTATGCTATCTTCAGAAGTGCCAGGCAAGCAAAACCCCCTTGTTCATTCCGATATAATCCCGCTCTCTCGCTCCTGCTCTATTTTACTGCATTAGGACAACAACGACTCATGTGTTACTTGCTGCGGTAGCTGAACCCCTTTATCCTCTGCATGACTGTCATTCCACAAGAATTAGATGAAACCCACTAGCATGAGTAGGAGTTGTTTGAGCCTGCTGTTGTGCCTACTCATTCATGCTTGTTTGTCATGCACTGCTTCGCTTAGAGTTGAGTTAGGTCTGATTCATCGGGACTGAATTGGAATGGTGTGTGAACATGTCCTCACGTGTGTGAGCTAAGTGTGTGAACACGATTTGGTAAAGGTAGCGGTGAGAGGCCATGTAGGAGTGCATGGTGGGTTGTCTCATTGCAGCCGTCCTCGAGGAACTGAGTTACGTGTTTGTGATCCATGAACAGCTTACTACCACACATTGGAATGCTTAAGTGCCCTCTCGACTTATTAATCAACTTGATCTCTGTCCGAGAGTTGCAACTAGTTTCGGTGTTTGTAGGTAGTGTTAGTAGTCTACCAAGTGGCACCCGATGCAGTGGGCTTGGGACAGACTAGGCCTGATGGCCTGGTGTACCAAGTGGCACCGGTTGGTGGGCTTGGGAACCCTGCACACATTGTTTGGGGCCATGAGCGACACCCGGCCGGATCTCCTTGCGGATGGAACCGAATAGGCGATAAACCTGGACTAGAGACTTGTGTGGTTAGTCGGTCGTGGCCGACTCCCTCGCCCGCTTCCGCTTGAAGGTTGCCGAGGTACATGACGTGTCTGAGGCGATAAGTGGCGAGGCGTGTGTGAAGGAGTACACCCTGCAGGTTATCATTACCTATTCGAATAGCCGGATTCCTCGGATATGGAAACTTGGACCCCTTGCATAGTTCATAGACAAGTGAAAGTGGATACTCTAAAATGCGCAAGATAAGCGTGAGTGTTATGGATGGCGTTCTCGTAGGGAGACGGGAGCGGATCCATAATGGTGTATTGATATGGTGAATATGTGGACTCGTGTGCGCCACCTCAAAGAGTTACTTGCAGTCGTAGTTCAGGATAGCCACCGAGTCAAAGCTGGCTTGCTGCAGTCAAACTCCACCACCCCCTTTGTTGATAATGATGCATATATAGTTAGTTCTGATGTAAGTCTTGCTGAGTACGTTTGTACTCACGTTTGCTTATTTTATGTTTTGCAGAGAGACGTCAGTCTCGCTAGTAGTTCCGCTTGGACTTGACGCTTAGCTTGTTACCTCAGCTACGATCTTGTGCCCCGGCAGATGTGGTAGATAGTCGGGCTTCTCAGCCTTTTCATTTGTAGATGTCGTACTCGGACATGTTAAGCTTCCGCTTGTGCTTTGACTTGTATGCTCACGAGTGTTGGGTCATGAGACCCATGTTTGTAATATCTCGCTCCTCGGAGCCTAATGAATAAATATTTGATTCAGAGAGTTATGTTGTGATGCCATGTTGTATTTACACATATTGAGCATATTGTGTGTATGTTTGAAATGCTTGGTATGTGTGGGATCCGACAATCTAGTTGTTTATCCTTGGCAGCCTCTCATATGGGGAAATGTAGTCTAGTGCTTCTGAGCGATAGTAGTCCGCTTCTGCCCGGTTCACCGAGTCCTGCTAGCCCACTACTACTGCTGGACACTTGATCGGCCGGCATGTGTTTCACTTTGTTCTGTGTTCTGTCCTTCGGGAAATGTCACGGTGACATCCGAGTCCTGCCTTGCTGCTGCTACAGCCGGGTTACGGAGTCCTGTAGCCAGTGCTACAGCCCGGATTCATACGTTGATGACCGACATGCTCGATGTGATTCATGTATGCTGTCCCCATGGGTTAGTGCCGCTTTGGGTTCACGACTAGCCATGTCGGCCCGGTTCTCATCATATGGATGCTAGCGACACTATCATATACGTGAGCCAAAAGACGCAAACGGTCCCGGGCCATGGTAAGGCGACACCTGGGAATACCGTGCGTGAGGCCGCAAAGTGATATGAGGTGTTACCGCTAGATCGATGTGACTTGGAATCGGGTCCCGACAACTTTGGTATCGAGCTTTGACCGCTGTGGGATTACCAAGCCAAAATGGTGAAGTTGAGTCTAGAAATGCTTTAGTTATATAAGGAATTGATTGTGGAAGGGACGTAAGGCTCTTTTTACTCCTTATACCTCATGGCCTTCTGATCTGAGTCATCCTCTTCTCTTCTACGGGGTTTAAGAACTAGGCTTCTCATCTATCTATTAGGATGACGTGTTACTAGTCCATAGACTTATAGAATTGATGGTTTCAAGCTTCATTCCAGTTCCTACTACTTCCGTATGTTAACTGTTGATCTCGGAATCTTGTTATGATGTTGTGGAGTGGTTATGCCACCATTTTGCATGATGTCTCAAATCTTTTTGAGCATTTTACAGCCGTTATCTTTCCAAGTCATCCTGTGTCTCTAAATAGTCTGATGCATTTGCAAATCCTTTCTTTCCATTCCCAATGTCCTTTATGGTCAGAATAAGCACACTAATCGGTAAGTTGAGGTACTTTATTGCCTTGACATATTTGTTGGAACTATTATTATGACCCTAGGTGTTTTAGGGAGTTACCTAGTAATTTAGCAATGCTTTTGTATCCCCAGTGTGATGATTCTGGCCATTATTCTTGAAAGCATCCCGTGATGTTATTAGTTAGTAGGCAATCTATTCCTGGGTTCTTGAACCCGAGATTCACCCTATCTCATGTTGTTAGTATTTGCTAGTTCCTTTAGGATATTAGTAACCTTGCGACAGTCCTTGAGGTCCGTGGTATTTCCTTCTTCCAAATACTATGAACTAGTTATGGCAGAAGTTCTTTGAACCAAAAGATCACAACCAGAGTGCTCTTGAGGAGTACTCCATTCATTTTGTGACTCTGCCAGTCCTATCTTCTCTGCATGGGTTATTCGGGAGAAATGTTGAGCTTTGCTCGTTATACTAATCCATGCCTCCACAACTCGAAAAGTTATATGTTCCTCGAGTTGTCCCTCCTTAGTTGTATTCCGATCCCCGTCTATCAGTTGATAGTCAGGAGTAGTCGTGCTCTCGTCCTCATCGATGCCCATTTTTCTTGTGGTCCGTCAAGCCATTATGTTCTGGAATGACTAGGAGAAACAAACTCCAGTACCTTGTCCATTTCCAGGATTGGGTCAAAGCAGTTGTATTCCGCAGATCAAAATGCCAATTCAGCTTTTGTTCTATTCTACCCTGAAGTATTACCCACTTTATGTCAGGAACGTCGTGAGAATTGCACCTTCTCTTATGAATTCTTGACATAGTGATACTTCTCGCTATCACTATTCATTCCTCGGTCCCGTGTTGATGTAACCGGAATGCCGACAAGTGAATTGTGATGTGTGAAATCGATACTCCTAGCAACCTCGTTGCTTGGTAGTAAATGGACAATATTCTCATTCTTAGCGTGTTGGTTATTGAATCATCATCCTAAGATTAATCGTGGTACCTAGTCCTTGGTTCTGGTGCACTCTTCGATCTATGAGTTAGGATTGTGTCAATCCCTCACTCTTTTGATCGTATCGTCTTGCCCTCAAAAGCAAGATTGTTGTCGAGCTTAGTAACATACCGGTGGTTCGTGACTCTCCAAATATCTTCTTGGAAGTGTTACCGGGTTGTTTCCTGACTGTTATGTTGAGCTCGTGATCAAGTTGGTTTCTTGTAAACCACTCCTTCTTCAAGAATCCGTGTTGGATACCCCTGAGCTAGTTGGTTAAGCTGAACAACAACTTGGAGAGTTGGAAGATAAAAGCTTGCCTAACTTAGTTCGTTCCAAAGGGATATTCTTGTGTAGTGTGTGTTGAAGAAAGATGATATCTTCATCGATTGGTCCCTGTGACCAGTTGCTGGACCTATTGTCTTATCAATCCTCTGATTTGAGTGTGGGCTATCGTCAAATCAAATCAGTACCAGCGATGCTTGTAATGTTGTCTTACTCGTGGTTGACCCCTCGAGCATACACCATTACATCCTTTGGTCTGACCAATACTATCACCGTGTTCACATGATGGTGGAAGTCCAGTGATATGGAAATTCCGATGAGTTGTTGTTGAGCCCATCAGCAACATTTTGTCTCCCCCCATGAATCATGTTGAACATCAGCCTAGTGTTGGAATCTTGTAAGCAATGCCTTCGTGTTCCATTCATGAAGCCTATGCTTGGATGGAAGAAGTGACTTCCTCGAATTCATGTGCTTTAGGTGTAAGTTGTCGCCATGAATTTGAGAAAGGTTTGTTTTGTTTCCTCTGGAATCGTCCCAAGTTAGTCATGCACGTGCGAAGTGCCCTATGGTTTGATAGGTTGGCCGCCTCCACTCCATATGTGTTACTAGCACACCAAGCCACTGATTGACTTGTCCAAGGAGAAGAAGTTCCTTCATAAGAGCTAATCATATGACTTATGCAAGGGCTTCGCTCTCCGCAATGATGGTTCCCAACCAGAACTTGGTAGTGTTTTATTGTAAGACTACTCTGTGATCATGCTTGTCTTGGACATCATGTTCACATGATTGTAGCAGAACCCGCTCATGTTTTGGAGCTTGCTACCTTAGTTCATACCTCGAGAATCTCGCAACGTCATCTCGTCGGTTTGTGTTGCAAACTTTCTTTTCCAGACATACTGTCTGAAATATCCTGTTTTCAACCAGATCTGAATCTCAGGCAGATATGATGGTTGGAACATTTCCAACAGTTGCATCTTGTTCCCAGCTTGCACCGCCATTGTGCCAATCCCCCACGGGCTGCCCTTCTCAGTAGTTGCTGTCCAATATTGTCTTCAAAAGTGGACTTACCATGGGTCCCATCCATTTCCGGTGATAAGCAAAAGTCATCCATCGCGTTGTCTTCAACAAGGTAGTCCACATCATCCATCCTAGTCCGGGTATGCCATTCCTTCGAACTCTTTCAACAATCAATTATAAATTGCCTTAAGCTGGTATGAAGAGTGGCAATGATCTATGTATCAAAAGTAATTCTTTTCGCCACTTAAGGGAGCAGTTCTTCGAGTCACCTTTTTCAAAGTGCCCCGTTACGGGATCGTGGCAATTATTTCCTCGCCATCTGACACCATCCACCATCTTTCTAAGCGTGGAATTGTTGCCCACCAAATCAAACCCCATCGTTGTTCCTCCATCCCTCTCGATGTGTTTTGTGTCTCAACTCGAGATGTTTCAACATCTCATTCCACGAGTTGATCTTGAGTGCTCGATCTCCGAGGAGATCGTTTCCTATAGAGTATTCTTTTTGTCGCCATCGTGTTGGATGAAGATCTCGAAAGCAAAGACGTCAAGACCAAGATGATGGAATGAGTCAACATCTTCGAGAAGGGCAAATGGATCATGAAGATTGTGATAGCTTTGTGACTTCCCTTTTCCGCTTACCTCACGTCTTGAATCTCGGGGCGAGATTCTTGTTTAGTGGGGGTGAGTTGTCACGTCCCTAGCCTTGCTATGCACTAGGACTAGCTTGGATGTTGCATCATGTCTAATTTATTTGAAAGTTGAAATGGGGATTGCTCAAACCCTAGCACCAGATCAAATCAACTAGGTTAAAATAAAAATATTCTCAATGAACCAAAATGCCCTTCAGAAAAGTTCATCATTATTGGATTAGTCTAGAACCTCTCCCAAAAATGGTGCACATTTTTCTAGGCCATTCTGGATTTTTGAATTAAATCATATGTTATTTGCATTTGGGCATTTAATTGCTAAATAATATTTTAAATGCTCAAATAATCACAAACTGAAATGTTTGTTGTTGGAAATATTCCAAACAGTGACATTGAGCAGTTTCATGATTTTTGGAAATGCCCTGGCATTTTTATTAAAGCCAAACACAATTACAGAAAATAGAAAACAGAAACAATTTAGAAAGAGAGAGAGAGTAACCTTACCTGACGCTTACCTGAGGCCCACTCACCTGGTGGCCCAGCAGATTTGGCCCAGCCCACCCCGAGCCGCCACCGTCTCCCACCTCTCGCCAAGATGGGGCAGAGGCGTGTAACCGCCGTCTTGCGCCCGCGCCATGGCCAGCTCTCTGCTGCCGCCGAGGGCCTGGGCGCCTCCACGAGTGCCACGCCACCTCCCGACCCCCTCTCACTTCTCCCTCGCTCTGGACCTCCCTCCCCTCGCTCCTCTGATTCCCCCCATGACCGAGCATGCATGCCGCCCGCCCGCTTGGTGTTGCCACGGCCACCAGCCCTCCTCGCCCATCCAGCGTGCTCGAGAGCTCCGCCACGCCCCTCCCGTATACCCCATCGAGCCACGTGAGCTGGGAAGCACCGCAACGCCGACGTCGTCGTCTTCTACCTCGGGCCACCGAGATCGCCGGCGCCGATTCGCGCCACCGTGTCGTCCCGGCCCGCCGCTCGCACCCTTCACCTCGCCGTGAGCCCCTGCCTCTTTTCCCCTTTCTCCTGTGTTTTTTTTCTCGCCATAGTCGCCGCTTCGTCGACGACCGAAACACGCCGCCGCCGTGGTTCCTCACCGCCGTGGTCTGGGCCACTGCAGCTCGCATCCGCGCGTGCCACCGTGCTCACCACCTCCCTGGCAACCTAGTGCCACCAGCCACGCCTACCTCCATGCACCGCAGCTATTGCCTGCCTCGAGCCCGTGGCTCTGCCACCGCCAAACCTCAACGCCGGCGAGATTCCGGCCACCCCGCGCACTCTAGCTTGGTCCGTTGGATGGGGCGAAAGGGCATCTTCCGTGCCCTCGGTGCATCAAATACTGCCGGAGCAAAGTTTCCGCGAGCCTCTGCCATGGTCAATGGTCGCCGGCGGTCAACCCCGGCCTTGCCGACGTGGCGTCCTTAATTAGCCCTAACCGCACCATCGAGCCATTTGGCGATGGGTCCCATCCACTAATGTTTTGGTTAGAAATAATTAAGCCCGGTTTGCCACATCACATACCGACATGTAGGACCCACACTTCAGATTTGACTCGGTTGACCTGCTGACGCCATGTTGATGTAGTGATGACGTCATAATGCAGTTAACTGGATTTTTTTTATTTAGAGATAAATCCAGGAATTCCAGAAATTAGTATAAACTTCTAAAATTCATATTAATTCAACCGTAACTCCAAATGAAATAATTGGCCGACTCCCTCGCCCGGCTTCCGCTTGAAGGTTGCCGAGGTACATAGCGTGTCTGAGGCGATAAGTGGCGAGAGTGTGTGAAGGAGTACACCTGCAGGTTATCATTACCTATTCGAATAGCCGGATTCCTCGGATATGGAAACTTGGACCCCTTGCATAGTTCATAGACAAGTGAAAGTGGATACTCTAAAATGCGCAAGATAAGCGTGAGTGTGTGGATGGCGTTCTCGTAGGGAGACGGGAGCGGATCCATAATGGTGTATTGATATGGTGAATATGTGGACTCGTGTGCACCACCTCAAAGAGTTACTTGCAGTCGTAGTTCAGGATAGCCACCGAGTCAAAGCTGGCTTGCTGCAGTCAAACTCCACCACCCCCTTTGTTGATAATGATGCATATATAGTTAGTTCGATGTAAGTCTTGCTGAGTACGTTTGTACTCACGCTTGCTTATTTTATGTTTTGCGAGAGAGACGCCGGTCTCGCTAGTAGTTCCGCTTGGACTTGACGCTTAGCTTGTTACCTCACCTACGATCTTGTGCCCCGGCAGATGTGGTAGATAGTCGGGCTTCTCGGCCTTTTTCATTTGTAGATGTCTCCACTCGGACATGTTAAGCTTCCGCTTGTGCTTTGACTTGTATGTTTCGAGTGTTGGGTCATGAGACCCATGTTTGTAATATCTCGCTCCTCGAGCCTAATGAATAAATATTTGAGTCGTAGAGTTATGTTGTGATGCCATGTTGTATTTACACATATTGAGCATATTGTGTGTATGTTTGAAATGCTTGGTACGTGTGTGATCCGACAATCTAGTTGTTTATCCTTGGCAGCCTCTCATATGGGGAAATGTAGTCTAGTGCTTCTGAGCGATAGTAGTCCGCTACGCCCGTTCACGGAGTCCTGCTAGCCCAAAGACTACCGCTCTGGACACTTGATCCGCCGGCATGTGTTTCACTTCGTTCTGTGTTCTGTCCCTTGGGAAATGTCACGCGGTGACATCCGAGTCCTGCCTAGCTGCTACAGCCGGGTTACCGGAGTCCTGTTAGCCCAAAGTGCTACAGCCCGGATTCATACGTTGATGACCGACATGCTCGATGTGATTCATGTATGCCTGTCCCCATGGGTTAGTGCCGCTTTGGGTTCACGACTAGCCATGTCGGCCCGGTTCTCTCATCATATGGATGCTAGCGACACTATCATATACGTGAGCCAAAAGACGCAAACGGTCCCGGGCCATGGTAAGGCGACACCCGTGGGAATACCGTGCGTGAGGCCGCAAAGTGATATGAGGTGTTACCGGCTAGATCGATGTGACTTGGAATCGGGGTCCTGACAGACGTGACATGCTGTATCAATAGCTTCAGGCCAGAACTTTCTTGGTGTCTTGTACTCGTCGAGCATTGTTCGAGCCATCTCAATGAGGGTTCTGTTCTTGCGCTCCACGATGCCATTTTGCTGAGGTGTGTATGGAGCAGAGAACTCATGAGTGATTCCCATGGTATCCAGATAAAGATCAAGTCTGGTGTTCTTGAATTCAGTGCCGTTGTCACTTCTGGTATGCTTGATCTTGATGCCATAATTGTTCATTGCTCGATTAGCGAAGCGTCTGAAGACATCTTGCACTTCACTCTTGTAGAGAATTATGTGCACCCATGTGTATCTTGAGTAGTCATCAACAATGACGGCCATAGAGACAAGCAGTTGTTGTGAGGGTAGAGTAGTGAGTAGGGACAAACAAATCCATGTGTAACAGCTCAAGGGTTGAGATGTCGTCATGATTGTCTTCGAGGGTGTTTTGCCCTAGTCATCTTTCCACTTCGCAGCACCACACAAATGATCCTTCTTGAACTTGACGCCTCGATGCCTATGACATGCTTCTTCTTGGCGAGTGTGTGTAAGTTCCTCATGCCAAGATGCCCCACCTCCGATGCCAGAGCCAGCATTCTGAAGCTTTTGCAAGAAGACATACGGCAAGCCGTGGACCTGCTGAGAAATCTACCATGTATAGATCATCTTTCCTATACCCTTCAAAGACTAGAGACTTGTCAGATTCCATTAGTACAAGGCAACGATATTTTCCAATATCACAATCATGTTCAAGTCACAAAGCATTGAGACAGACATCAAGTTGAAACCAAGGGATTCAACAAGCATCACTTTATCCATGTGTTGATCCTTTGAGATTGCAACTCTACCTAGACCCAATACCTTGCTTTTACCAAAGTGTCAGGAAATGTGATGTGACTCTTGTCTGATGGACGTAAGGTTGAGTCCATGAGAAGACTTCGATCACCAGTCATATGATTAGTGCATCCACTGTCCATAATCCATTCTGAAGCATGAGGTGTCATACCCTACAGTACAGTTAGGGGGATAGGCTTCACCAAGAGCATTGTGAAGCATAAACATTTGATGGGCAAGTGGATTATTGAAGCTTAAATCAAGATTAGGACTGATAGGATGAATGGCAAACAATTCAGGAACAAAATACATAGTGAGTCCATTTGGGCATTTGATCTTGTGCCCTACAAGATGTTTTAGGTCCCCAAAGAATAGCATCGACGCCTTTGATTTTTGGTCGAGACCCTTTCCTAAAAGAGAGTTAATTCTTCTTAACCACCCACATCTTCGGGGTGGCTTAGAAGCAATGAGTCTAAGTGCAGCATCGAGAACTTGCTTTGGAGCCCTAGCAAATAGCCTTGCAGGAGATGAATGAGACTCATATGAATAACCAGAAAAGTTCTTAGGTATATGAACATAGCGGTTTGAAGACACACGCTCATATTCATAGATTTGAGTATGGTTTCCACGCAAAACATTGGCGTTAGGGTGACTCTGTGAGTCCTCCGTCAGTATGAAGCCTTTGGACCATATGACGCCTTAGGTCCAGGGTTTGTCTTCTTCCTGTGGTGTCATGATGACATTCACTAGAAGATTCTCAAGACAACTTTTGGGAACCCAGATCTTCTTCATAGGTGGTCCATTCCTGCAGCTTAGTACCAATATACCGCAAACACTTCACCATTCGATTCTTGAACAGCTTATAGTTTGCATCAAAGGATTCATCAATGATAATAGGGTTAGCACAGTAAAACCAGATAAGGTGGATGGATCCACCAAGGTCCCTTTGCAAAGAACCCATGTGGTTTTGGGATAATGCTCAAAGCTTCGGAGGAACCATCAACATTCATTTTCCTCTCGAACCCAACACCCTCTTTCCTAGGGTTTCGGTTTAGAATCTGCTTTTTGAGGACATCGCAAAGTGTCTGATGCCCTTTCAGAATTTTATACATCCCTATTTCAAGCAATGTCTTCAACCTAGCATTTTCATCAAGAATAGCAAGTGGCATCCTCCGCAGAGGGTTAGTTACCACATTAGTAGTTGAAGACAATGCAACAAGAGCAGCAGCTTGAACATTCAACAACAGAGGTAGCGATATCACGCCAAGACATTTTAGACATGGTGGTTCAAATCCATCCCGAGCGGAACTGATCTGTTGAGCGAAGTGACTCATTCTCTTTTGAAGATCTTCATGAGCCGCTCTCAATTTCTCAAGCTCTTGCTTCCTTTGAAGATAATCATAGGAGAGATTTTCATGAGTAGTTGAGAGCGTTTCATGACGACTTTCAAGTTCTTGGTACTTAGCATGAAGATTTTAATGTCTTCAACTAAGGACTGTGAACGTGTCATTTCGCGTCCAACAGGTCATCGCTTTTGTCTAACAGTTTTGAGTATGTTCCATAGCTCTTGTTGTTCGGTTGCAATTTTAGCAAGTGTTTTGTAGCTGGGTTTGATTCACAATCGAGTCATCTTCACTTGATGTTTGAAAGTAAGCATCACGTGATTTTACCTTGGCACCACGTGCCATGAAGCGATAGGTGGAAGCAGGGTCGTCCTGGTCATCGCCTTCACGTTGGTGTGGAAGTCATTGTCTTCAGTGTTGAAGATGGACTTGGCAACATAGGCTGTGGCTAAAGCCAGACTTGCAACACCAGGGTCGGACTCCTCTTCAGACTCCACCTCCACCTCCTCAGAAGCAGACTCCTCCTCTGAATGCATTTCCTTGCCAACAAAGCACGAGCCTTGCCAGATGAGCTCTTCTTATGAGATGAAGACTTTGATGAGGACTTAGAAGTAGACTTTGAAGATTTCTTCTTCTTCTTGTCATCAGAATCATATTCCTTGCTCTTCTTCTTCTTCTTCTTCTCATTGTCCCAGTGTGGACACTCAGAGATATAGTGTCCAGTTTTCTTGCACTTGTGACATGTTCTCTTCTTGTAGTCATGAGTGGAAGCTTCATCATTTCTAGAGCTGGATCGTGAAGACTTTCTGAAGCCTTTCTTCCTAGTGAACTTCTGGAACTTCTTCACAAGCATAGCAAGTTCCTTTCCAATGTCTTCGTGGATCATCGTAACCGCAATGATTCTTCTTCGATGAGGAAACAACTTTTGCCTTCAAAGCGAGTTCGCCATAGTTGGGACCATAGATATCTCTTTTCTCGTAAAGTCGGAACTCATGTGTGTTGAGCCTCTCAAGTATATCAGACGGATCGAGTGTCTTGAAGTTAGGGCGTTCTTGTATCATGAGGGCAAGGGTGTCAAAGGAGCTGTCAAGTGATCTCAGTAGTGTCTTGACGATTCATGCTTGGTGATATCAGTGGCGCCGAGAGCATGAAGCTCATTTGTGATGTCAGTGAGGCGATCAAACGTGAGCTGGACATTTTCATTGTCGTTTCTCTTGAAGCGGTTGAAGAGGTTGCGAAGAACACCGATCCTTTGATCTCTCGGGTTGAGACGCCTTCCGTTGACCTTGGATAGCCAGTCCTGCACTAGCTTCAACGCTTCCAGAGCACTCACACGGCCATATCGTCCTTTGGTCGATGACCACAGATGATGTTCTTTGCAAGAGAGTCCAGCTTGAATGAACTTCTTGACATCAGCAGGGTCACACCTTCACCAGATTTGGGAACGCCGTTTTGACGACATACCGTAGGTCGACATCATCGGCTTCAAGATGCATGCGCATCTTATTCTTCCAGTAGGGATAGTCAGTTCCATCGAACATGGGGCAAGCAGCGGAGACTTTGATTATCCCTGCAGTCGACATAGCTAAAACTCCAGGTGGTTAAACCGAATCACACAGAACAAGGGAGTACCTAGCTCTGATACCAATTGAAAGTGCTAGTTATCGACTAGAGGGGGGGTGAATAGGCGATTTTTAGGAAAGTCTTCAAAACACGGATGTTTCAAAGACAAACAATAGAAATGACCTAATTGATATGCAGCGGAAGATAAACTACAACAAGCAAACCATAGTCTAGTATGCAATAATGTGAAAGTACAAGACTAATAGCAGCTTGGTAGTAGAATCAAGATGGAAGATAGTGAGAAGCCAATCAACAAAAGTAGTCAAGCAATGAAGTCAAACAGGTATGACAAATAGGCAATGACTTCACGAAGACAAACTCTAAGTAAGGAAGGGGAGAAGATAGAACCAGTCACTTGTTGAAGACACAAGATTTGTTGACCAGTTCCATTCTTGTGTGACAACTGTGACATCCGGTTAGGGAGGCCGAGATCCAACACGTAAGACCGCTTCACCTTATTCCCTTGAGCTAAGGACACACAGCCCTCGCCTAATCACTCTGTAAGTCTTCAAGGTAGACTTCAACCTTCACAGATCAAGCTTCACGGCAATCCACAATGACTCTTGGATGCTCAGAACGCGACGCCTAACCGGCCGGAGGATTCATAGTCCTCAAGTGTAATAAGTCTTCGTGTCACATGCATGTAAAGACTCCAAAGGATGCTAACACTCTTTGGCTCGGTGTTTGGGCTTTGTCCTCGCAAGGATTTCTCTCTCAAAGGCTTCGAGGTGGGTTGCTCTCAAACGATAAAAGCCGTGCACTAACTCCGAGCAGCCACCAATTTATGGTGTAGGGGTTGGGCTATTTATAGCCACTAGGCAACCCGACCGATATGTCCGAAATGACCCTCAGGTCACTAAGGAACCGACACGTGTTCCAACGGTCGATTTCAAACACACACGACAACTTTACTTGGGCTACAAGCAAAGTGACTCATCCAGCTCGATAAGTTTTGCTCTCATTGTCTTCGCCAAGACATATGATTTGGGTTGAGCATCACTTGATCATTTGACTTTGATCACTTGGACCCCACTTAACAAAGACGGTTGTTCCTATGACTCAACAAAGAAGAAAAGGAAACAACGAAATGACACATCTTGGCCCATAGTCTTCACTCAATGTCTTCTCATGTCATAGTCTTCAATATGAATATCTTCACATACCACCATTGTCGCCAATGTCTTCATACATTTTAGGGTCATCTCCGTAGGTAAACCGAATCAATGGGGGACACTACCATGCGTTAACCTGCAATTCTCACAAACGCATTAGTCCCTCAACCACATTTGTCGTCAATACTCCAAAACCAACTAGGGGTGGCACTAGATGCACTTACAAATCTTATATTCGTCATGGGGCTTAAATAAATTTTCAAGATCATAAGAAGAATCTCCCCAATCATGACTATTGGACATAACAAAACTAGCATCCCCAAGCTTAGGGTTTTGCATATTATTAGCATAATTTACATCAATAGAATTTATAATAAAATCATTGCAATCATGCTTTTTATTCAAAGATCTATCGTGAAGCACTTCATCACATTTTTTAGATTTACGGATCTCAGGCAAAAGCTTATAAAGATAATCTAGTGCATCCAAATCAATAGGAATTGGTTCATCATAATTGGATCTCTTAAAAAGATTGGCAAGCGGATGAGGATCCATAGATATTAGCTTCTCTGTTTAGGAATAAATACTCAACTATTTCAACCAAGCGAGAAAACGAGCCAAGGAAGAAATAAAGGCGAACGAAAAAGAGGGGGCGAATAAAACGGCAAGGGTGAAGTGGGGGAGAGGAAAACGAGAGGCAAATGGCAAATTATGTAAATGCGAGGGAGATGGGTTTGTGATGGGTACTTGGTATGTCTTGACTTGAGCGAAGACCTCCCGAACGGCGCCGTAAATCCTTCTTGCTACGCCTTGAGCTTATGCTGGTTTTCCTCAAGAGGAGAGGGTGATGCAGCAAGTGTAGCGTAAGTATTTCCCTCGCTTTTGAGAACCAAGGTATCAATCCAAAGAGGAGGCCCTCAAAAGTCCCACACACCTACACAAACAACCGAGAACTCGCAACCAACGCAATAAAGGGGTTGTCAATCCCTTCACGGCCACTTCGAAAGTGAGATCTAATAAAGATAGTATGATAAGATAAATATATTTTTGGTATTTTATAATATAGATGCAAAAAGTAAAGATGCAAATAAAAGTAGATTGAAAGCAAATATGATAAGAGATAGACCCGGGGGCCATAGGTTTCACTAGTGGCTTCTCTCAAGATAGCATAAGTATTACGGTGGGTGAACAAATTACTGTCGAGCAATTGATAGAAAAGCGCATAGTTATGAGATTATCTAGGGCGCATAGTTATGAGATTATCTAGGCATGCTCATGTATATAGGCATCACGTCCATAACAAGTAGACCGACTCCTGCCTGCATCTACTACAATTAATCCACACATCGACCGCTATCCAGCATGCATCTAGAGTATTAAGTTCATAAGAACAGAGTAACGCATTAAGCAAGATGACATGATGTAGAGGGATAAACTCATGCAATATGATATAAACCCCATCTTGTTATCCTCGATGTGTCAGGACCCCGATTCGAAGTCACATCGATCTAGCCGGTAACACCTCATATCACTTTGCGGCCTCACGCACGGTATTCCCACGGGTGTCGCCTTACCATGGCTCGGGACCGTTTGCGCCTTTTGGCTCACGTATATGATAGTGTCGCTAGCATCCACATGACAGAGAACCCGGGCCGACATGGCTAGTCATGAACCCAAAGCGATACTAACCCATGGGGTCAGGCATACATGAATCACATCGAACATGTCGGTCATCAACGTGTGAATCCGGGCTGTAGCACTGGGCTAACAGGACTCGGATGTCATCAAGGTGACATTTCCCGATGGGACGTACACAGAACAAAGTGAAACACATGCCGCCACCAAGTGTCCAGAAAAGGTGCTGGGCTAGCAGGACTCCGTGGATGTAGCGGACTACTATCGCTCAGGAAGCACTAGACTACATTTCCCCATATGAGAGGCTGCCAAGGATAAACAACTAGGTTGTCGGATCCCACTCATACCAAGCATTTCAATCATACACACAATATGCCCGATATGAGTACATACAACATGGCATCACAACAAAACTCTAAAACTCAAAGTACTTTATTTAAAAGGCTCCGAGGAGCCATACATATCATGTTCATACAGATAGGGGTCACATGACCAGACACTCAAGTCATACAAACATACAAGCACATGCGGAAGCAAACTAGTCTGAGTACAGACACTAAAAAGAAAGATGGCTTGACGAAGCCCTTCTATCTACATCGGCCCTTCACAAGTCTTGGACCACCACCTGGGTGGCTAGTCACTCATCAACTTCAAGGTCTACATAGAACCCATCGGAGGGGGCGGTGTTGTCGTCTAAAAACATTAATTAAAGCAACATGAGTACGGAGGTACTCAACAAGTCTTACAACAGAATCCTACTATACATGCACATTCTCAAGAAGGTAGTGGAGTTATTGCAGCAAGCCAGCTTTGACTCATGGCTAAGCTATCCTACGTAACACCACTTGGAAAATATTTGTCGCACACGAGTCCACTAATCACCAACACAATACTCCATCGTGGATCCTCTCTCGTCAACCTACGAGAGGGCCATCCGCGGTACTCACACTTATCTTGAGGCTTTTAGTAGTATCCATTTTCTTGTCTATGAACTGTATAGGTGACCAAGTAGTCCTTTACAGCGGAAGCGGCTATTCGAATAGTTTTATACCCTGCAGGGGTGTACTTCTTCACACACGCTCTCACCACTTATCGCCGCTACACGACATGTACTCGTCAACCTTCAAGCGGAAGCCCAGCGAGGGTGTCGGCCATGACCTGACTAAACACACGAGTCCCTAGTCTAGGTTTATCGCCTATTCGGGTTCCATTCGCAGGGAGTCCGGCCGAGGTTTCCACTAACGGCCCCGAACAATGTGTGCAGGGTTCCCGAGACACCAAACGGGCGAATCAGTACACCGGGCCACGTGCCTACCGCAACACAGCCCACCCCTAAGGTCAGCGCTGCGTGCAGCCCCCAGCATGCTACAAACACCAGAAACTACTTTGCAACTCCCGGACAGAGGACAAGAGAGGTTAATAAGCCGAGAGGGTCAATTAAGGATCCCAATGTGTGGTAGTAGATGAGTCTTAAATCACACACATAGATCTCAGTTCTTAAGGACGGCCTCAATGAAACAACCTACCATGTACTCCTACATGGCCTCTCATCGATACCTTTACCAATCGTGTTCAACACTTCACTCTCGTTACTGACACAACCTTTCACTCTAGTTCATCATCCCGATGAGCCAGACCTGACACAACTCTAAGCATAGCAAGCATAGCAAGGTAGGAAACACAAATATGGCTCAATCAACTCCTACACATGCTAGTGGGTTTCATCTAGTTACTGTGGCAATGATAGGTCATGCAAAGGAAGTGGGTTCAACTACTGCAACACACAGCAGTTTGAATCGCGTTGTCTTAATGTAGTAAACAAGAGCAGAAGTGAGATCATGGGTTTGTATCGGAATAATCAATGGGTTGCTTGCCTGATGTAGTGGTAGTAGGGCGCGCCTTCGAGACGGATATTCGGGTTATCCTCGAGATGTAACCTACCACGGAAGACACACCGAACATAATCAACACATGACGATATGCAACAATACGATGCATGCTATGACATGGCAATATGAATGTGTCTTGGCCTAATGCAAGCTAGAACAGAAAGGAATGAACTCATTTGAATCAAAGATTCAAATGTTGGTTCATTTAACATAGCCATATTAGTGCATTATCTTATTCTGCTTAAACAGCAAGGTTAACTTGTTCTGTCATGCATGAAACCATTACCAATGGATAGATTGAATTTTTCTGATCAAAATTCATATATAAATCTTTGCATTTGGAGTTACAGATTAATTTCTATGATTTTTTGAAGTTTGCAACAATTTCTGGAATTTTCTATATAAAAATAAATCCAGAAATTAGCTATTAAGGCCAAGAAGCGCGCTGTGGACGCCGGTGGTCAAAGGGGCGCCCAGTAAACCTGACCAGTGGGTCCCGCGTGTTAGCAGTTAATTAAACAAACTAATTTTAGTTAAAACTAATCTGAGTTAATTAGCAGAGGGGGCCCCACTTTTCATAGACTAAGAGGAGTCAACCTGGGCCCACCCTAGTCAAAGTCAAAGGTCAAAACACGCCGGCGAGGCCAGACGCGGCGGTGAGAGTGCATTTGTGCGTTCCAGTGACCAAATGAGCGGCGGAAGGCATCTACACGTAGCTGGGAGCAAGCTGCAGCGTTTGGTGGCGGTGGTTGAGCTCGGGGTGGCTGGAAACATCGCCGGCGACAACCTTGGCGGTCGCCGGAGTCGGGTGAAGATGGACCCGAGGCTACGGGGCACGGTGAGGCACGTGGTGAGGTGCGTTGGACTCCTCGCGAAGCGGTGCGTGTGTTAGACACGGTGGTGTGGCCGATGGTTGGCCGGAGACACGTCGGCGACGAGCTCGGCGGTGACGCGTGTGGTGAAGCTCCATGGGGTCGCTGCGGTGTTCGGGAACGAGAACGAGAAGGGGGAGGAGGTAGCTGAGCTCACGGCGGTCACGACGATGCAGTCGACGTGGTCGGGGACGAGCTGGTGCGGCGGTGACGGCAAAAGGGATCTCCGGCGGTGGCGGAGTCGGGCGAGGTCGGTGCAGAGGCTCCGAGGCAAGCGAGCGCTCGGGGCTCGGTTTGCTCGAAGGAGAGGAGGGCGGCGGAGCTTCTGGACACGGTGGTGCGGCGCAGTGACGACGGAGAGCACGGTTATCACGGTGGCGCGGGCGCGGCAGCGTCGGCCATGGTGCGGGCGTGCAAGGGAGAGGAGCTGGGGAGGAAGGGGCGGTCTCATGAGCTCGGGAAGGAGGGTGACCACCCAGGCGGCAGAACGGTGAGAGGAGGAGGCAGGGCGGCGGGCAGCTGCGTGGCGCGTGCTGGTGCCGCCGTCGAGCACCTGGCTACCTGCCTGGCCGAGCCAAGCAGCTCGCTGCAGCGGTGGCTGGGCTGGGCCGGCAGGTGGGCTTGCCAGATGGGCGCCAGGTAAGCCTCTGCTTTGCTTTGGTTTTCTTTTTCTATTTTCCTGTAAGTTTGTGGACTTATTAAAAATAGTTAGGCACTTCTAAATATCCTGAAAATGATCAGAGGCTCTGTTTAGAAAATCTCCAACAGCCCACACTTATTTTCAGAATTATTTGGGCATTCAAAATATTTACTAGCATTTAAATGCCCAAATGCAATTTACATATGATTTAATTCAATGACCTTCTGCTGACCTAGAAAATTGTGCACCAATTTTGCCAGAGGTTCTAACCCAAGACAAAGAGGGTGCACTTTTTAGAAGGGCAATTCAGGTTCATTGAAAATATTTTTAGTAAACCTTAGTTGAATTCAGAGGGGTTCTGGGGGTTCTGTCTTCCCCAATTCAAGTTTCTGATGAAAAGTAGACATGATGCAACACTCTAATGCATGGACTAGCTAGGATGTGACACGATGGCAACAATACAATACGTGCCTTGCAACCCTTTCTGTCACTGGGTAAGGACACCGCAAGATTGAACCCAAAGCTAAGCACTTCTCCCATGGCAAGAAAGATCAATCTAGTAGGCCAAACCAAACTGATAATTCGAAGAGACTTGCAAAGATAACTCAATCATACATAAAAGAATTCGGAGAAGATTCAAATATTATTCATAGATAAACTTGATCATAAACCCACAATTCATCGGATCTCGACAAACACACCGCAAAAAGAGTTTACATCGAATAGATCTCCACAAGAGAGGGGGAGAACATTGTATTGAGGTCCAAAAAGAGATAAGAAGCCATCTACCTAATAACTATGGACCCGTAGGTCTGTGGTAAACTACTCACAATCATTGGAGGGGCAAGGATGTTGATGTAGAGGCCCTCCATGGTTGATTCCCCCTCCGGCAGAGTGCCGACGAAGGCTCCAAGATGGGATCTCGCGGATACAGAGGGTTACGGCGGTGGAAATTGTGTTTCGTGGTGCCCCGGATGTTTTCGGGGTACGTAGGTATATATAGGAAGAAGAAGTACGTCGGTGGTCACCGAGGGCCCATTTAAACAGGGGCGCCCACTGGGGGGGACTCGTCTCGTCGGGTCCTCTAAGATTCTTGACTTGCACTCCAAGCTCTCGATCACGCTCGCTCCAAAAATCACGCCCCGAAGGTTTCATTCCGTTTGGACTACGTTTGATACTTCTTTTCTTCGAAATACTGAAATAGGCAAAAAAACAGCAATATGGGCTGGGCCTCCAGTTAGTAGGTTAGTCCCAAAAATGATATAAATGTGTAAAATAAAGCCCATAAACATCCAAAAGGGGTAATATAATAGCATGGAACAATCAAATATTATAGATACGTTGGAGACGTATCAGTTATCTTCGCGCAAAATAACAACACGACATGAGAACGACTTGCACAATGCATTAACCAAAGAACCACAGTTCAATACACGCCCCTTTGAGCCCATACTGGTTTCGTTTTCCGATGCAGGAAAGAAGGAAAAGCTAAGGAAAGCAACGTTGCAGCAGTCCGCGGAGGCAGGCCCTTGGCGACGCCCCAAGCCTAGCCGGACCCCTCCTCGCGCTTCACGGAGGCGCGACGACGAGACGACCCGCTGCTTCCTTCAAAGCGGGCGCGACGACGTGGCGGCTGATCGTAGCCGCCGCTGCTGGAGCTGTCACCGGTGGAAGAGCCGCCGTAGCTGGAGGAGACGCGGTCGCCACCGAAGGCAGGCTCACCCTCGTCCTCATCGCGACCGTCGCCAAGGCCAAGCACCTCCTCGCCGTCGTTTGCCTCGGGGCAGCACCCGGCGCGGCGACCATCCTCCCCGAACACCCTCACATAGAGGGTCGACTCGCCATCGTACTTGAAATGAGGGTGCACCGCCTGCCCAGGCCGCGCGCGCGGGCGAACATCTGCCAGCCGCGGGCTAGGGCTATGTTGCCCGCGGTGGAAGTCTCGACCGCGACCCAAGAGGCCCTGCTGCAGCAGCCGTCCACTTGCAGCCAGAGCCCGCCTGGACCAGAGGCCGGCAGTTTGCTGGCGAAGAAGCGCGGAAGTTGGAGCCAGTTGCCGGTCGGGCTCTCCGACCAGACAACGAACTCCGGCGACACCTCAACAGAATGGAAGCGCGGGCGGGGAGGCCGCGCCACTATCGTGTGCCTCCTCCCATCGGCTGGGCCACCATGAACGGGACGATCCCCGCCGCACGCCACGGCGCCACCTCGATGGTGGACCACGGCGGGGGTCGCGGCGTGCTTGCACGGACGGCCACGACCGCGCTTGGGCACCGGGGAGCCAGGGCCTTCGCGAGGGGCCTTCCCTTTCTCGGCGGCAGAGAACTTCTTTCGTGGCGCCATTGGTGGCACTGTTAGCAGTAGAGCAAGGAGGACGAAGCAAGCAAGTGAGGAAGAGATGGGCAACGGGGGCTCCGCCCCCCTCCCCATTTATAACAAGAGAAGGACAACCGGCACCCCCCACGATTGCAGGCAATGATGGTTTTCCTTGCATGTCGCATTGACTTGTCAAGTCGGGCAGTTGCCGAGGCAGCGTGGGGAAGCGGAGACGCCCACGTCCCATCAACCGCCACGTGTCGACCGAGGCAGCAGGCTTTTGGGGCCCGCGGCGCTCCGAACTTGACCCTTGGCTTCGCTGCGATGCCAAGCCCGAGCGCACCTTGGGCCCGGGGGCTACTGTCGGTGTTCTGGGAACGGGGGTCCCCAGACTTGCCTGCCTACGGCCCACAACGTGGCTAGGCAGCGGGCCGTATGGCCCATCTTCATCGACAAGGCATTCGAGACCTTCACGAGGGTCTAGGCCTCGCGAGGCTGACGGCACAAGACTTCCTCTCGAGTAGCCTAGCTAGGCGGCCTCACGAGGAGCAGAGATATCAAGGCGGGGAAAACCTCACGAGGGACTCGTGACGTAAGCCATGACGAACGGGGCCAGGCGGGTGCCAGTGCGCGCAGCGTCCCCATTTCCTCTTTGGTGCTAAGGAGGCAAGCACAGACGAAGAGTACCGAGGCATCAGTCAAAGGTTGCCATATTGGTGCAACAAGACCAAGACCAGGAGGATGGCACGGCGGAGGTCATCGTGGAGCCCAAGACGGCGTCACCCCAGGGCTTTTCGCAGGCGAATACCTCTTTTGTCAGGATAGCTTGTACTAGCTGCCCCCCTTCGAATTTGCCCGCTGTTGTTGGCTCCCTTCCCGCTCAACATTTGGGAAGAGGACCAGGGCCTCTATAAATAGGATTAGCCACCACAGTAGAAGGGCAACTCGAACAGATCGAGAAGCCAACACTCGCACAAGAACACCTCAACCTCAGGAGGCTGTTCTTCTCTTGTACTGTTCATCATCGGCCCAAGAGGCAATCCACCACCACCACACTGGAGTAGGGTATTACACCACAACGGTGGCCGGAACCAGTATAAACCTCATGTCTCTTTCTGTGTGTGAGTTCGTCGAGTTCGTCCGCAATATCTTAGCGAGCTTGAGCGTAGATCGGTAGGAGGGAAAGACTTCGCGCGCGTCCCCAAATTCTGGGTGTTCGAAGTTCAACGCTTGCCACTGGCTCACATCCTTAGGGTGACTCAGCATCTTGTCTTTTTTATTTATCTCCGAATCATTTTCTTCATCTTCTCGCTTCTTCTCCTCCCTATCCGCATGCCAACGCAGGTGCTAGCTTAGGGTCTGCGAAATACCACTGCAGACGAGGAGTGATCGGAAAGTACCACACCACTTTTCGAGGAGCTTTCTCCCTCTTCTTGTATCGAGTGACGCCGCACACCAGACATATGGTAGACTCCGCGTGCTCGTCCCGATAAATGATGCAATTTTTCATGCACACATGGTATTTCACGTATGGTAAATCCAGAGGACACACGATTTTCTTCGCCTCCTCGAAACTGGTCGGGCACTTGTTCCCCTTGGGAAGACGTTAGTGCTGTAATGACATGTCCTCGTCGAAGCATCGCCGGTCATTTTGTGTTTTACCTTCATCTCCGTGAGCCATGAGCGTTACTTTCAAAGCGGTATCCTCGGCCTGCATCCTTCATACAATGGAGTAACCGCGTCTATCTCCGGGCTTGATCCAGCTTGGCTTTCTCTCGGCGGCAGCTCTTGCGTTATTCGTGCGCTTGAGAAGCAGCTCTTGAATATGAGGGTCCTGCACCCAGCCCATCGATGGTCCATCATCGCGTCGCTCCGCATCTTCATATTCATGATCATGCCCTTCGCCTTGATCTTCCTCCTCATCATGTCCTGCATCTTCTACATGATGATCGTGTACAACATCACCGTCGTGATCATGTCCTCGAGATTCTTCGCCTTCTCGCCTACCTCGCCATGCGGTGGTTGTCTTGCTGCCCTTCCTCATTTCTTGCCCGACCCCCATGGACGACTTCATAGTCATCTTCATCACCTTGCCACCGATAGCCATCCATGAAACCACGCAAGAGCAGGTGGTACCGCACCGCTCGAATCCGGTCCGCAATAAGGCTCTTCACTTGCATCTTCGACATAGACATCTTATCTCCGCCTCGCTCTTCTCAAGCATCTCGGCCTTCATGGAGCTCAAACCTATTCACGATGCTTTCACCATCGTATGGACCATGGTCGCTCATGGGTAGAGCAAAACGACACTTTAGAACCAAGAAATTTTTGGCATGACTTTGCCTAAAAATAGACTAAAAGAATGCATAGTGCCAAATTCTCTTGAAACAAATGAATCAACATTCCGGCAAAATATAGGCAACTATCGCATTTCAAATATCGGTACCTGCAAACACAAACATATATGCAACACCACAAACATACGTAGATCTAGCTAGGCCATAAAAAGTGCATGTGCATGTTGTTGGAGGGAGAAAAAAGTAGATCTACAACATAAAGAAAGCTTTCCCCTTACTTACCTATAAAAAAAGGTAATTTAATCACTTAATTTGGGTGAATCAATGATGCAAATGAGGTGAGGAGGAGGAGGCAGCCGAGACAAGCTTGGAGGAGGAGGTGGAGATAATGAAGTGGGGAAATTGAGTGTGGTAGGTGGCTGTCCAAAATATCTAACTGGTCTTAGGTTACTAATGGCGCACCAGTTAGGGGTGCGCCATTACTAGTTTTGCAATATATATATATATATATATATATATATATATATATATATATATATATATATATATATATATATATATCGAGTAATGGCGCACGTGGTTGTGGTGCGCCATTACTAGTTTGAATTAGTAATGGCGCACTTCACCCTGGTGCGCCATTACTACTTTTGAAAAAATAAGTAAAAAAATTGTCAGTAGTGGCGCACAGAGTGTGTGGTGCACCATTACTAGTTAAAGCTAGTAATGGCGCACTGTGCCCTGGTGCGCCATTAATAGTTTTGGAAAAATAAAAAAAATAAAATTTGCTAGTAATGGCGCACCGTGTGTCTGGTGCGCCATTAGTAATGAGGACACTAATGGCGCACTTGTATCTGGTGCGCCACTGCTATATAGCAGTGGCGCACCACATACATGGTGTGCCATTAATGTCCATATCAGCTATAGCCCTTTTCCTAGTAGTGTCAATTCCAATTTATGAAAAAAATCACTGATCATTGCTTAACAAATTTTTTATATGGCAATCCTCAAACTCGTCCGCATAGGGTATTTCACTGGTACAGGGAACGTGGGTTGAAGGAACTTTGCTTGATCCTTTGTTTAGCAAGTTATGAACCTTGGTTCAGCTATAAATCTAAACAACCATTTTCTTCTCCCTGAATTTTGGGCAAATCTGCTAGAAGAACCACCAAAGTTACGAGAGCCTCTTAGTTCATCTCACACCTAATCTTGGGAAGGACAATGTTCTTGGTTTTAATTGGTCCATTGAATACATCACATCACAAAGGATGATTAGTCCATTTAAGCATTTTTGTTTCTTTATTTTCTGTATGTAGTTGATATCGATGCATTTGAAGAAAACCACATTCATGCTAGCTACTATGCAGATTATTTTGATTGCAGCTGAAGCTACATTATTGGGTACTCTATCCTTGAAGAAGCTTCATACTTTCCATGAATCATTGAACTACTATGGATACCTCTTCCTTAGCACAGGTAAACTATTATGTATTTATATATACATGCTCAGGTTTGATACAACTATCGTACCGCTCAGTAATGCCAAAGGGTGTCATGACTCAGAAAATCCATATAAGGAACACTGCTTGGACAATTTTGAGTATGCCCTTTGTTTCTACTTCCTCTCTGAAGATTTATCGTTAGCCTGCTTCTTCTGCTGTGCGTGGCTAGCAACACTTTCTTCCAGTAATCTTGAAGCAAAGCACATGGGTTATGTAGAAACCCACCAGTCTACAGATCCTCGTGAAAAGTATTATCCTGCCAACGGATACATAAATTTTTCTTTGTATAACCAATAAATAGAGCTGCTAAGCTACTATTATTGGCCTGAAAACGAAAATGATATATTCTTATCCTTATTGTTCGAAACACTATTTGCTACACATCCTTCTGCTTGAGATTTCCAGTTAATTTTGATATTAATAGCTGATAAATTCTTTAGATTTTCTAAAATGTTTATGTTCTTTTGACAAGATGGGTGGGCGCAGCAACGTGCGCATTGATGTTCTAGTGACTACTTGCAACATGATTTCTCCCGTGACCTCAAGAACAAAAGTAACTACTCACAAATGATAATCATGCTCAAGATCAAAGGGGTATTAAATAACATATTGGATCTGAACATATAATCTTCCACCAAATAAACCATATAGTAATCAACTACAAGATGTAATCAACACTACTAGTCACCCACGAGCACCAATCTATAGTTTCGGTAACAAGATTGAACACAAGAAATGAACTAGGGTTTGAGATGAGATGGTGCTGCTGAAGATGTTGATGAAGATAGCCCTCCCCAAGATGGGAGAGTTGTTGGTGATGATGATAATGATGATTTCCCCCTCCGGGAGGGAAGTTCCCCTGGCGGAATCGCTCCGCCGGAGGGCAAAAGTGCTCCTGCCCAAGTTCTGCCTTGAGACGACGACACTTCGTCCCGACAGTCCTCTCCTGATTTTTTTCTAGGTCAAAATGACCTATATACTAGAAGATGGGCACCGGAGGTGGGCCGAGGAGGGCACATCACAATAGGGCGCGCCTGGGGGCCCTAGCACGCCCAGGTGGGTTGTGCCCACCTAGTGGGCCCCCTCTGGTAGTTATTTGCTCCAATAATTCTTATATATTCCATAAAAAATCTCTGTGAAGTTTCAGCTTATTTGGAGATATGCAGAATAGGTAACTCTGATGTAGCTTTTTCAGGTCCAGAATTCCAACTGCCGGCATTCTCCCTCTTTGTGTGAACCTTGCATATTATGAAAGAAAAGGCATTACAGTTACTCCATAAAGCATTATTATGCATAAAAAAATTATAAATAATAGTAGGAAAACATGATGCAAAATGGACGTATCAACTCCCCCAAGCTTATACCTCGCTTGTCCTCAAGCGAAATCTGAAATCGAAAAACATGTCCACATGCTTAGAGAGACAGGTGTCGTTAAAAACAAAATATGGACATAGAAGCATCATGTATATTTTTTTACAACAACACCAAACTTTATTATAGAACTTTTATCATATAACTTCTCAGGAACAAGTAACAAATCATCACAACATCGAAGTATAAAGCATAAACCTTATCGAAACCAACAAACTATGTACTCAGTCAACTTTGCAACTACACTTCATCATATTTTCGGGAAGGGTCATGTGTCGGAGCCTTTAGGAAATTCCACATACTCAACCATCATTTAATCTTGTATGATTGCTAACACTCACAAACGTACCCATGAACAAAAAGTTTCAACCAGACACATAGAAAGATAGGGGCTTATAGTTTCACCTCCCAACATATTCACCTCAAGGGTGGTGTTAACAACAATAACTCATGCATACTCATATCCAACTAGAAATATGTGCCTAAATCTTTCCTCACCACACGGTGCTTGTCACAAAGAGAAAAATAAAAAAATAGAGAAGAAAACTTTGACTCTTCATAAAAGTAAAAGATAGGCCATTCGCAGAGGGAAGAGGAGGTTGTCATGTGCTTATTTGTTTGTATGCCAAATCCCTTAATGCAAAAGAATGTCACATTATATTGCCCCTTATGATAGCAACCTTTATTATGTAGTATGTCGCTTTTATTCTTTGCCATCACAAGTTCGTACAACGCTCAATTTTCTCTTACACTAAATGATCCAACACTTTTAGAGGCAATTTTTATTGCTTTATTGCACCGATGACAACTTACTTGAAGGATCTTACTCAATCCATAGGTAGATATGGTGGACTCTCAAAATAAGTTTTGGGTTAAGGGTTTTTGGATGCACAAGTAGTATCTGTACTTAGTGCGGAACTTTTGGCTATAAAAGATATTGAGCAAGCACCACATGTTAAAATATCTATGACAATATAACTTCTATGTGAATATGAACAAACATAAACCATTACATTGTCTTCCTTGTCCGACGTCAACTATTTTGACACAAAATATTTAATGGGGGCTCACAATCATAAAAGATGTCCATGATAGTGTATTTGCATGTGAATCTTCTCTTCCCTTATTAATTCTTTCATGAATTGCATCGCATCATTGACCAATGCTATGTTTGTCAATCTCCAACAAATTTTACCACTTATACTTTTCCTTATGTGATGTCATTACGTACCATAAGATTAGCATACGATCTTTTTCATTTATTTTCCTTTCTTTTTATTGAAACATTAAAGTAAAGAAACAAAACTCAAACTGCTCATTATTATATATCTCGAACACGATTACATCGATAGAAAGACCAATAAGCAAACACTCAAAAAGAAAGGATTGAACTAAACTTTTATTCAACTAAATCCAAAGATAACTAAGGATCAAAAAAAAATAGATAAAGGCAAAGATAGTGGTGGTGATACGATACCGGGACACCTCCCCCAAGCTTGGCACAAGCCAAGGGGAGTGTCCATACCATGAAATCAAGTCTCCTTTGGTGATGAAGAAGGTGGTGGTGGTGAGGTAGTAGTGATCCTATCTTCAGGTTTCCATGGCAAAGGCTCACCATCATAAGAGGAGGAGTGAGTCTCTTGAGTCCTGCGACTGGCAGCCAAACTCATACCTTTAAACCTTGCCTCATATTCAAATACTTGGTTTGGAGATCATAGATTTGGCTTTGCAGAAAGTTTATTTGCTCGTTGAAGGTGAAGACGATGTCTTTCATGGATTTTCCATCCACCTCGGGATCACGGTGTAGTCCGCGATCATGAGGTGATTGGCATTGAGTCCACGTTCCACCATCCCCTTGCACTTGAAGACTTCCCGCTCCATAGCTTCGAGCCTGGTCTCCACGGTCCCCGTTGAGGGAGTCCTAGATTAGGGGGTCCTCGGGTGTCCGGTGTAGGACCTTGAAGTATGTCTAGTGGGGGGTGATTAGACTACTTGACCAATTAAAAGCTATGCCTTTTCCCAATTTTAGACTTTGGCAGATTTTAGCTATCTTTGAACAATTCAAGCAATCATCACGCAATTCAAGCAAGCATGCAAAGAGTATATAGGCAGCGGAAAATAAAGCATGCAACTTGCAAGAATGTAAAGGGAAGGGTTCGGAGGATTCAAATGCAATTGGAGACACGGATGCTTTTGTCGTGGTTCCGGTAGGTGGTGCTATCGTACATCAACGTTGATGGAGACTTCAACCCACGTAGGGTAACGGTTATGCGAGTCCACGGAGGGCTCCACCCACGAAGGGTCCACGAAGAAGCAACCTTGTCTATCCCACCATGGCCGCCACCCACGAAGGACTTGCCTCACTAGCTGTAGATCTTCACGAAGTAGGCGATCTCCTTGCCCTTACAAACTCCTTGGTTCAACTCCACAATCTTGTCGGAGGCTCCCAAGTGACACCTAGCCAATCTAGGAGACACCACTTTCCAAGAAGTAACAAATGGTGTGTTGATGATGAACTCCCCGCTCTTGTGCTTGAATGATAGTCTCCCCAACACTCAACTCTCTCTCATAGGATTTGGATCTGTGGAAAGAAGATTTGAGTGGAAAGCAACTTGGGAAGGCTAGAGATCAAGATTCATATGGTTGGAATGGAATATCTTGGCCTCAACACATGAGTAGGTGGTTCTCTCTCGAACCGTAAGTTGGAAGTGTAGGTTTGTTCGATGGCTCTCTCCACGAATGAAGAGGAGGTGGAGGGTATATATAGCCTCCACACAAAATCTAATAGCTACACACAATTTACCAAACTCGTGGGACCGAATCATCAAACTCGGTCGCACCGATTTAGTAAACCTAGTGACCGCTGGGGTTTTCGTGGACTGATATGCAACTCGGTAGGACCGATATGGTTAGGGTTAGGGCATACCGTAATCTCGGTGAAACTGACACACAAACTCGGTGGGACCGATTTTGGTAATTAGCTAACCGAGAGTTGGTCGTAAACTCGGTGGGACCGATTTGCTCTTTTCGTGAGACCGAAATGTTACAAAAGGAAACAGAGAGTTTACATTGTAATCTCTGTGGGACCGATCGCTCACTTCGTTAGACCAAACGCTACGAAGGGAAACAGAGAGATTATAATCCCATCTCGGTGAGACCGAGATCCCTATCGGTGAGACTGATTTGCCTAGGGTTTCTGGCAGTGGCTATGACATCTGAACTCGGTGGCGCCGGATAGAAAGAATCGGTAGGGCCGAGTTTGACTTAGGGTTTAGGTCATATGTGGATGTGAAAAGTAGTGGAGGGTTTTGGAGCATATCACTAAGTACATGAAGCAAAAGGCTCATTAAGCAACACCTCATCCCTCCTTGATAGTATTGGCTTTTCCTATAGACTCAATGTGATCTTGGATCACTAAAATGTAAAATGTAGAGTCTTGAGCTTTTGAGCTTGAGCCAATCCTTTGTCCTTGATATTTTGAGGGATCCACTTTCATCATCCATGCCATGCCATTCATTGAGCTTTCCTGAAATATTTGTCTTGGAATAGCATTAGCTCAATGAGCTATATGTTGTTATGAATTACCAAAACCACCTAGGGATAGTTGCACTTTCATCCGGGCTATGTGATATGGGCCGGACTGATGGGCCGTGTAGATACAAGGCAGAAGATCTTCCCCCGTGTCCGGGTAGGACTCTCCTATGCGTGGATGGCAAGATTGATGTCCGGATATGTAGTTTCTTTCCTCTACAAACCGACTATGTACAACCCTAGGCCCCTCCGGTGTGTACATAAACCGAAGGGTTTAGTCCGTAGAGGCTATCGGAATTTACATAGGCTAGACAGCTAGGGTTTAGCCATTATGATCTCGAGGTAGATCAACTCTTGTAACGCCTATACTCATCAAAGACAATCAAGTAGGACGTAGGGTTTTACCTCCATTAAGAGGGCCCAAACCCGGGTAAACATCGTGTCCCCTTAGTCCCTTGTTACCTTCGATGCTCAGACGCACAGTTCGGGACCCCCTACCCGAGATTGGCCGGTTTTGACACCGACATTGGTGCTTTCATAGAGTTCCACTGTGTCGTGGACAGAAGGTTCGATGGCTCGTTCGATCATCAACAACGATGCTATTTTCGGGGAAACTTTCCTCCCTGGTCAACTTTTGGTATTTGGCGGCTTCATTCTGCGTGCTAATTCAACTGGTCACCTTGAACAGATCTACAGCTACGCCCCTGATCATCAGATCAGGTTCGGAAGCCTGAACTATGCCATTGATATCCGAGGAGACTTGATCTTCGAAGGTTTCACGGCTTCGTGTCCACCATCAGGCTCCGTTCAAGGATCAACTATCGCTCCTGCCTTGACCTTAGATCCAGAGCGGACCACCTTGTCTGAAGACGGGAGTATGAACCCCACCGGGCCCTCTCCTACTACGGAGCTCCTTGTCGGAGGCCCAGAGGTGGCCATATTATCGGTAGACCTGGAATCAAACAGGGTTCTCCCTGTCATCAGGAAGCCGAACTCACCTCTGGATGTTAACTCCGAGCTCTTGAGGTCTGTGTCCATTGGGCACTGCCGAGCGGCATTCATTAGGCCCAGCTCTGCAGATCCTCAGCCACCCGTCCAGTTTTAACTTCTAAGTGAAGCTCTGGATTTAATGCGATCTCTCTCCATCACCGAAGCGTCGCTTCCGAACTACACCCAACCCGAACTAGGGGTTGAGTGCAGGGAATTTTGCGTCCCACCCACCACCCACTTGGTAGCCACTGTCGAGGACTTAACCGACATGCTAGACTATGCCTCCAAAGACATCGACGGTATGGACGACGATGCCAGAGCCGACCCAGGCCAAAATCCACCTATCACTGGGCGTTGGACGGCCACCTCTACATACGACGCGTATATGGTAGATACTCCCAAAACGGACGACGACGGCAGGCAAGACCCGATTGAGGTCAAGCCCGTCGAAGCACCACCAAAGCACCAACGTTAGCGGCGCTGCCTACGATCGCGTCGGTAAAAAGACAGTAATACCGGCACCGGAGACAATAACACCCCGGATGACGCCGAAGACCCCGAAGACCCCGTCGAGCCTGCATCCGAGCAGGATGAATGGGAGGAGGGGCAAGTTAACCCTGACGAAACTGTCGAGAATGAGGATTTGGAAGATAGTAACTATCTACCGGTCTCCGAGGAGGATGTCAGCCTCGGCAACGAAGATTTCGTTGTGCCAGAGGAGCCCCTCGAGCAAGAGCGCTTCAGGCGACAGCTAATCGCCACTGCGAGGTACCTAAAAAAGAAACAACAACAACTTCAAGCTGAACAGGACACGCTCAACGATAGATGGACCAAGGTCCCGACTGCCGAAGAATACGGCCTCGAGCGCCCAAAAAGAGTTATCGGGAACGTCGGCTACTACCACAATTTGACGACGAGGCCCTTGAGCCAATACTGTCAAGATATAATCACACTGACGAACCAGACCGACTACCACATGGACGGGATAAAGCGGCTGCTTATGCCGAACACCAGCCCGCGCCACCTCTCCGCCGAAGCAAAGAGGTAGCAGCTCCGGGCTACACCTATGACTTACGTCAGGACCTGGACAATAAAGCCGGTCAGACTAGATCAATCTACGGATCAAGGGGACACGCTCCAACACGAGATGACGACCATCAAGCTTGGCACGATAAGCATAACCAAACTCGGGCCGAAAACCAAACACAGATGTAATCCGAACTCCGTCGTGATGTTGCCCGATACAGAGGCACCACACACCCCTTGTGCTTTACCGATGAGGTAATGCAGCACAAGTTTCCAGAAGGGTTTAAGCCCGTAAACATTGAATCATACCATGGAACGACAGATCCCGCTGTATGGATTGAAGATTTTCTTCTCCATAGTCACATGGCTCGCGGCGACGACCTCCACGCCATTAAATACCTCCCCCTAAAGCTAAAGGGACCAACATGGCACTGGTTAAATAGCCTAATAGCCTCCTAGAAAACTCTATTGGCAGACGGGAAGATTTGGAGGATGCCTTTCGAGACAACTTCCAAGGTACTTATGTTCGGCCACCGGACGTCGATGACCTTAGTCACATAGTCCAGCAACCCGGAGAGTCAGCCCGCAAACTCTGGACTCAGTTCTTAATTAAAAAGAACCAGATTGTTGATTGTCCGGACGCCGAAGCCTTAGCGGCCTTTAAGCACAGCGCCCGTGACGAATGGCTCGCCCGACAGCTCGGTCAAGAAAAGTCGAAGACTATGGCAGCTCTTACTGCACTCATGACCCTCTTCTGTGCGGGCGAAGATAGCTGGTTGGCTCATAGAAGCAACAGTACCAGCGACCTTGGCACTTCGGAGGCCAGGGATGGCAGCGGAAGGCCACGATGTAACAAAAACAAGCGTCGTAACAATAATGATGAAACTGAAGAAACACGGTCAACGCCGTACTCAGTGGCTCTAAACCCGGTCAACGGAAGAAGCCATTCAAAGGAAATAGGGACGGTCCATCTAATTTGGACAAGATACTCGATAGGCCTTGCCAGATTCATGGCACCCCCAACAAGCCTACCAACCATTCCAACAGAAACTGCTGGTTTTTTAAGCATGCCGGTAAGTTAAACACCGAACACAAGGGGAAAGGGCCTCAAAGCGAGGATGATGATGAGTCCCGCCCACCGAACACCGGGGGCCAGAAGAAATTTCCCCCTGAGATGAAAACAGTGAACATGATTTATGTCACACATATCCCCAAGAGGGAGCGCAAGCGCGCACCAAGGGATGTCTACACCGTAGAGCTTGTCGCCCCAAAGTTCAACCCATGGTCGGATTGTCCGATCACCTTCGATCGCAGGGCCCACCCAACCAGTATCCGGCATGGAGGTTCGGCGGCCCTGGTACTCGACCTAATCATTGATGGATATCATCTCACTTGGGTCCTTATGGACGGTGGAAGTAGTCTTAACTTGATTTATCAAGATACTGTCCGTAAAATAGGTATTGATCCTTCAAGAATCAAGCCTAGTAACACCACCTTTAAAGGAGTGATACCCGGCGTAGAGGCCCGTTGCACGGGCTCGTTAACATTGGAAGTAGTCTTCGGTTCACCGGATAACTTCCAAAGCGAAGACTTGATCTTTGACATTGTCCCCTTCCGTAGCGGATATCATGCGCTGCTCGGAGGAACTGCCTTCGTCCGTTTCAATGTAGTCCCGCACTATGCGTATTTAAAGCTCAAAATGCCCGGACCGCGCGGTGTTATCACAGTCAATGGAAACATGGAGCGCTCCCTCCGTACTGAGGAGCACACCGCGGCCCTTGCAGCCGAGGTGCAGAGCGTCCTCATCAAGCCGAACACTTCATCGTTCATCAAGACCCCGGACACTGGTAAGTGAGTCCGGCCTACTCTACAGAACGACAACTCGATGGGTCCAGAGCTGGATTAGCAGTTTCGCCTCCGCCGATTGCACCATAAAACCGCGACATGTACCGTGTGTGCATAATTATGCACTTAAAATACCTTGGGCAACGACGAAGGCACACTGCGGACAAGATCTATAGTGCGGCTTGACCCTATTTGGACCTAAACCTTTTTTCCTTCCTTTTTCCCTCATATTACAGGTTCATTAAAACCTAGCTACCCTACAGTCGTGCAAGGGCTCTTTTCCAGGCCCCTTTTTTATAAACGACAGTCGACTGCTCCTCTCAAAGGATTTTTTACCAAGGAGAAACGGCGCAGACGTGCGGCAGGGTGTCAATGGGATCTTCAAGACTACCTTTTCTTTTTAGGCCATGTATACAGCTTCCCCCTTGTGTACAAATTCTTGGCATGTAAAATAGCCTTGATGTTTATGGCATTATCGGTAATAGCACGTCTTGATGTATTAATTGGAGTATAAAGGAAACAGTTTATCGCCAACCCATGTTCGGTATTGGTTTATTTTACCGTCTGTATTCCCTCCTTGCTTCAGATTGCCACATATACTTTGGTCTGGCCTAAATGCCGGGGGCTCTATTCGGCCATGTATATTTTCAAAAGTCCGAACACTTCTAGGGTATACTTCGGCATCCCGAATATTGCATTATATGCATCAGCTCCGGATCATGTCTTTGGTCTATAGTTGGGTTGCCCGGCTCCTGTGATTACCACCTTACGTTCGCTAGTTCGGCTAAGGTTGTAAAGGGAGAACTACTGCGATTGTGTTTCTTGTTCGTCCGGTCAAACACCTCAGTAGAGAAAGCCGAAAACTGACTGTCATGATATGGTGAGAGCTGGTCGGCGATTCGGTGACTTACTACAAATCTTTCGTGATTTGCTCCGTGTTACACGAAGGGCTGGTCTTCGTCCAGTCAGGCGACAAAGGCATCCTAGTTCGGACAGCCGCATACGCACCAGGGGCTAGTACTTAGCCCCACCGTCAAACTCCTATGGCTAAGTGAAAGTAATAAAGACACATAGTCTGATTGTCTGGTTCACTGCACAGACACGTCCTTTACGGACCAAGACGTCGGGTCAAGTGTGATAACGCGCTATACCGAACACCCCCGTAGCATCTACGTGGGGTATGAAGCCGACGACTGGCAAACTTTCAGAATTAAAATGGCCGCACAGGACGAATATAATTCCAGATAAAGGCATAAATATATTACAAGCCTTGGTTCATAAAACAAAGCTTGGACAGCCCGGATACATTTACTCAAATATAACATCCTTTGAGCATTGGCCCTCTACTATTCGGGCACCCACTAGGACATCTTCAAAGTACCTCTCCGGCTTGCGGTGGTCCTTGCCTTCAGGTGGGCCTGCGGTTGCCACGTCGGCGTCCTTCATCTTCGCCCAGTGCATCTTGACATGGGCAAAGGCCATCCGCGCACCCTCTATGCATGCTGAGCACCTCACAGCTTCGACTCGGGGCAGCGCATCGACGAGTCGCCTCACCAAGCCGAAGTAGCTACTAGGAACGGGTTCGGCTGGCCAAAGTCGGACTATGATATCCTTCATGGCCAAGCCGGACATCCTATGCAGCTCCGACAGTTGCTTCATTTGGTTGTTCAACAACATCGGGTGCTCCGACGCCAGGAACTGTGATGAGAACAGTTTCTCTGTCGAGTTCCCCTCCTGGACTCGGAAGAACTATGCGGCATCGGCGACACTCCTCGGAAGATCTGCAAAGGCGTCTGGAGAACTCCACAGTCGAGTGAGCAAGGCATAGCTTTGACCCCCAAATATACTCTGCAAAAGAAAGGGCTTACCGGCCGCTATCTGTTCGCCCTGCCGGATCTCGTCACGAGCACCCCGGGACTCGGTCTGCGCCTCTTTGGCCTCTTGAGGGGCTTTGGCGAGTTCAGCCGCTGGGGCCGTAGTCTTCTCCTCCAAGGTCTCGCACTTGCCGATGGCATCCTTCCGCTCTTGCTCCACTTCGGCCACCCTCTCTTCGTGCTGGTGGCGGGTGACGGTGTCCTGGACTAGTGTCAGGACCGCGATTCCAAGTCACATCGACCTAGCCGGTAACACCTCATATCACTTTGCGGCCTCACGCATGGTATTCCCACGGGTGTCGCCTTACCATGGCCCGGACCGCTTAGCCTTTTGGCTCACGATATGATAGTGTCGCTAGCATCCACATGACAAAGAACCCGGCCGACATGGCTAGTCGTGAACCCAAAGCGGCGCTAACCTATGGGGACAGCATACATGAATCACATCGAGCATGTCGGTCATCAACGATGAATTCGGGCTGTAGCACTGGGCTAACAGGACTCCGTATCCCGGCTGTAGCAGGCTAGGCAGACTCGAATATCACCGCGTGACATTTCCCGAAGGGACGAGTATATAGGAACAAAGTGAAACACATGCCGCCAATCAAGTGTCCAAGCAAGAGTGGGCTAGCAGGACTCGTGAACCGGGCAGAAGCGGACTACTATCGCTCGTAAGCACGAGACTACATTTCCCCATATGAGAGGCTGCCAAGGATAAACAACTAGTTTGTCGGATCCCACTCATACCAAGCATTTCAATCATACACGCAATATGCCCGATATGAGTACATACAACAAGGCATCACAACAAAACTCTACAACTCAAAGTACTTTATTTAAGAGGCCCGAGGAGCCATACATAACATATCCATACAGATAGGGGTCACATGACCCAACACTCAAGTCATACAAACATACAAGCACATGCGAAGCAAACTAGTCTCGAGTACGACTCTAAAAAGAAAGAAAGCTTGTTGAAGCCCTTCTATCTACAAAGGGCCCTTCACAAGCCTTGGATCACCACCGGGTGGCTAGTTCACTCGCCGATGTCAAGGTCTACATAAAACCCATCGGAGGGGCAGTTTTGTCGTCGAAAACATTAATTACAAACATGAGTACGGAGGTACTCAAAGAAGTCTTACAACAGTAATCCTATCATACATGCACATTCTCAAGAAGGTGGTGGAGTTATTTGCAGAAGCCAGCTTTGACTCTTGGCTAAGCTATCCCACGTGACACCACTTGAAAAGCATTTGTCGCACACGAGTCCACTAATCACCATCACAATACTCCACCGTGGATCCTCTCTCTCATCCCACGAGAGGGCCATCCATGCACTCACACTTATCTTGAGGCTTTTAGTAGTATCCATTTACTTGTCTATGAACTGTATAGGTGACCAAGTAGTCCTTATCATGGACGCGACTATTCAATAGTTTATACCCTGCAGGTGTACTTCTTCACACACGCTCACCACTTACCGCCGCTTACGACATGTACTCGCAACCTTCAAGCGGAAGCCCAACGTGGGTGTCGGCCACGACTGACTAAACACACGAGTCCCGAGTCCAGGTTTATCGCCTATTCGGGTTCCATCCGCAGGAGTCCGCCGAGGTTTCCCATACAGCCCCGAACGATGTGTGCAGGGTTCCCGAGACACCAAACGGGCGAATCGGTACACCGGCCACGTGCCTACCGCAACACAACCCACCCCTAAGGTCGAGTTGTGTGCGGCCCCAAAGATGCTACAAACACCGTAAACTACTTGCAACTCCCTGACCGAGGACAAGAGTGGTTAATAAGTCGAGAGGGTCAATTAAGGATCCCAATGCGTGGTAGTAGCTAAGTCTTAAATCACACACACGATCTCAGTTCTTAGGGACGGCTTCAATGAAACAACCCACCATGTACTCCTACATGGCCTCTCATCGATACCTTTACCAAAACGTGTTCAACACTTTCACTCTCGAACCCGACACAACCTTTCACTCCAGTTCATCATCCCGATGAGCCGACCGACACAACTCTAAGCATAGCAAGCATAGCATGGTAGGAATCACAAACATGGCTCAATCAACTCCTACACATACTAGTGGGTTTCATCTAGTTACCGTGGCAATGACAGTCATGCAAAGGAAGTGGGTTCAACTACCGCAGCACACAACAGTTTGAATCGCGTTGTCTTAATGCAGAGAAACAAGAGCGAAGCGAGAACATGGGTTTGTATCGAATGATCAATGGGTTGCTTGCTCGATGGAGTGGTGGTAGGATACTGCCTTCGACGGATATTCGGATTATCCTCGAGGCGTAACCTATCACGAAAGACATACCAAAATAAACACACATGGCAATATGCAACAATATGATGCATGCTATGACATGGCAATATGGATGTGTGTTGGCCTAATGCAAGCTGGAACAAAAGGATGAACTCATTTGAATCAAAGATTCAAATGCTAGCTCATTTAACATAGCCATAAAGGTGTATTATCCTATTCTGCTTAAACAGCAAGGTTAACTTGTTTTATCATGCATGAAATCTGTACCAATGGATAGAATGGATTTTTCTGATCATTTTTCGTATATAGATCTTTGCATTTGGAGTTACAGATTAATTTCTATGAATTTTTGAAGTTTGAACTATATTCTGGAATTTCCTATAATAGAATAAATCCAGTAATTCATTTACTACGTCAGCAATGCGTCAGGATGACGTCAGGGTCAACGGAGACGTCCAGGTCAAACCTGACTGGTGGTCCCGTATGCCAGTGCAATTAGTTTAACTAAATATTAATTAAAACTAAACCTGATTAGTTAACAGGGCTGGGCCCCACCTGTCATTGACCCAGGACAGTCAACCAGGGCCCACACGTGGTTAAAGTCAAAGTCGGCTACACCGGCGTTTAGCCGCCGGCGAGCCAGATGCGGCGGCGGAAGTGGTTTTGGTCATTTCGGCAACCAAACGAGCCGCGGAGGGCATCTAGGTGGAGCTGGGAACAAGCCGCAGCTTTTGGTGGAGTTAGTTGAGCTCGGGGCGGCCGGAATCGGCGCCGGCGACGACCTAGGCGGCCGCCGGAGTTCGGGCGAAGACGAACTCGAGCTATGGTGTGCGGTGAAGTGCGTGGTGTAGTGGGTTAGATGCTACGCGGTGTGGTGAGTGCGTTAGACACCGAGGGGTGGCCGGTGGATGGCCGGGAGCACGTCGGCGACGAGCTCCACGGCGGTGAGTGCGGGTGATCTTCGTGCGGCCGCTACATAGCTCGGGAGCAAGAAATGAAAGGAGGGGGAGATAGCTAAGCTCACGAGGCACTCGGGGAAGCACTCGGTGCGGCCGGGGACGGGCTGATGCGGCGGCGGCGTCGAAGGGGATCTCCGGCGACGGCGGGGTCGGGCGAGGTCGGTGCAGTGGCCTCGGGCTACGCGAGCACTCGGGGCTCGGCTAGCTCGACGAAGAGGAGGGCGGCGGAGCTCCTAGACACGACGGGGAGGAGCACGGACGACGGGGAGCGCGACTACGGCGACGGCGTGGCTGCGGTGGCGTCGGCCATGGCGGGGGAGCGCGAGGGGGAGGAGCTGGGGAGGAAGAGAGATGTCTGAGGGCTCGGGGGAGAGAGAGAGGGCGCTTCGCGTCGGTCGCTCGGTGAGGGGAGCGGCGAGGCGGCGGCCAGGTGCGTGGCACGCATGCGGTGCTCGCCGCTGAGCACGTGCCTGCTGCTGGCCAAGCTAAGCAGCTTCATTGGCCAGCGGTTGGGCTGGGCCGGCAGGTGGGCCGGTTGGAGGCGCCAGGTAAGCTTTTCTATTCTGTTTTTCTTTTCTAATTTTATGTAACTTTGTGGAGTTTTTAAAATACTTAAACATCTCCAAAATTCACCAAACTGCTCCAGGTCCATAGTTGGAATATTTCCAACATGAAACATTTTAGTTTGGGAATATTTGGGCATTTGAAATATTATATATAATTTAAATGCCCAAACTCAAATACTTATGATTTAATTCAACAACCTTAGGATGACCTAGAAAATTGTGCACCACTTTTGGCAGAGGCTCTGAACCAAAGCAAAGGTGATGAGCATTTTAGAAGGGCATTTCAGGTTCATTGAAAATAATTTTAGTAAACCCTAGTTGGATTCAAAAGGGTTCTGGGGTTCTGCTTTCCCATTTCAAATTTCAAATGAAAGTTAAACATGATGCACACACTAATGCATGGACTAGCTAGGATGTGACAACTCACCCCCACTCAAAAGAATCTCGTCCCGAGATTTAGGATCCGTTGTGAAAAAGGTGGGATACTCAAGTCGAAGACGATCCTCCCTTTCCCAAGTTGCTTCTTGCTCGGAATGGTTTGACCATTGAACCTTTAGAAACTTGATATTCTGACGTCGAGTGGTACGCTCGGCTTGATCAAGAATACGAACGGGATATTCTCGATAGGTGAGGTTATCTTGGAGATCAAGCGTTTCGTGGTCCACTCCACGGATAGGATCCAAGAAGCAACGCCGAGTTGGGAAACGTGGAAGACATCATGGACTCGAAAGATGCGAGGTAGTTCCAATTGGTAGGCAACTTCTCCTCGCTTGGCAAGAATGCGAAAGGGTCCAATGTAACGAGGAGCCAACTTGCCTTTGATACCGAATCGATGGGTTCCCTTCAAAGGAGTAACCCGAAGGTAAACCTTCTCGCCAATTTCATAAGCCATAGGCTTATGCTTGTGGTCATATTGGCTCTTTTGACGAGATTGGGCTGTTTTCAATTTCTCACGAATAACGTGAACTCGCTCTTCGCTTCTGGATCATATCCGGGCCAAAGAGTTGTCTCTCCCGGTTTCGACCAGTTAAGAGGCGCTCGACATTTCCGCCCATAAAGAACTTCGAAGGAGCTTTGCCCAAGCTAGCTTGATAACTATTGTTATAAGCGAAACTCGGCGAATGGAAGGCATTTCTCCCAATTCATGCCGAAAGAGATGATGAAGCTCAAGCATATCCTCTAGGATTTGATTGACTCGCTCTACTTGACCACTTGATTGAGGATGGAAGGCGGTGCTAAAGGAGAGACGAGTTCCCATAGCATTTTGGAAACTTTCCCAAAATCGAGAGGTGAAGAGACTTCCACGGTCTGAGTTAATCTCCAATGGAACACCATGAAGAGACACTATTCGAGAGATGTACAAATCAGCTAGCTGGCTAGCGGTTATACTCTCACGAACGGGTAGGAAGTGGGCTACTTTGGAAAGACGATCGACGACAACGAAGATAGCATTATTCCTCTCTTGGTCCTGGGAAACCCGTAATGAAATCCATACCGATTTTATCCCATTTCCATTCGAAATAGCCAAAGGTTGAAGGGTACCAAAGAGGTCGTTGATGTTCTGCTTTAACTCGACGACGACGCCGCAATTAGCAATGTATTGAGCGATTTCTCTCTTCATCCTAGTCCACCAAAACCTCGGCGAGGTCTTGATACATTTTAGTACTACCGGGATGAATGGTGAGAGGAGAGTCATGAGCTTCCTTAAGGATCGATTGTCAGAGTGTTGTTTCTTTGGAACCACCAAGCGGTTTCAAAGAAGACAACACTGTTCATCTATGGAGAAACACTTAGCAGCTCCGCTAGCAATGTTCTCCTTGATCCGAGATATTCCTCTATCATACCGCCGAGCAGCTATGATTCGATCCGTAAGGTTAGGTTTCGCCACCGGGGTGGAAAGGAATCTCGAGGAACAATGTGAAGGTTAAGCTTACGAAATTCCTCGTGGAGAATGGTTGACTTTGTTGTAACATCAGATTGTTACAATAAGATTTGCGACTTAGTCGCCACCATGACATTGGCTTTGCTCGGGTGTAAGATATTCCTAAGTCGTAATCTGTATCAACTCGACCCAACGCCTTTGCCGAGATTCAAACCGGTTGGGTGAAGATGTATTTCAGACTTTGGTGATCAGTGTAGATTTCGCAACGATTACCAAGAAGGTAATGTCGCCAGGTTTTGAGTGCATGGACCATCGCTGCAAGCTCTAGATCGTGTGTGGGATAGTTATCCTCATGTGGACGAATCGTCGAGAAGCGTAGGCAATCACATGACGATCTTGCATGAGTATGCAACCTAGTCCTTGTCGCGAGGCGCCGCAATAGATAATAAAGTCCTTAGAAAAATCTGGTGGAACAAGTGCAGAGCAGATGTCGCGTCTTTTCAGTTCTTGAAAGCTGAACTCGCCTTTGTGGCGCCCATTCAACTTCTTATCTTTCTTGAGGAGTTCAGTTAGAGGTTTAGCAACTTTAGAGAAATTCTCGACGAAGCGGCGGCAATAGCTCGCTAAACCGAGGAAACTCCGAACTTGCTTGACCGATTCAGGTGGAGTCCAGTCAAGGACGGCTTGAACTCGCCTGGATTGACAGCAATGCCCTTACCGGAGATTACATGGCCTAGGTAGGTCACTTCGGTAACCAAAATTCACACTTAGAGAATTTGGCATAAAGGCGGTGCTCTCAAGTTTCATCAATACTAGCCTTAGATGTTCGGCATGTTCTTCCTCATTCTTGGAGTAGATGAGTATATCATCGAGGTATACCACGACTAATTTATCCAAATACTCCATGAAGATTGAGTTCATTAACCGAGAGAAGGTGGCTGGAGCATTGGTTAATCCGAAGGACATGACGGTGTACTCAGATTGGCCATAACGAGTAACAAAGGCCGCTTTAGGAATGTCCCGTTTTGATTTTGATTTGATGGTAGCCCAACCTCAAATCCATCTTGAAAAGATCGAGGATCCAGCGAGCTGATCATACGAGATCGTTGATCCCGGGAGCGGATACTTGTTCTTGATAGTGACCAAATTGACAGTTGGTAATCCACAACCATCCGATCCGCTCCATCCTTCTTCTTGACGAAGAGGACGGGCAAGCCCATGGAGATGAACTAGGACGGATGAAACCCTTTTGCAAGGACTCATCGAGTTGTTTCTTAAGTTCGGCTAGTTCTAGGGTGCCATCTTATAAGGTCTTCTAGAGATTGGGACGGTTCCGGAACAAGATCTATCACAAACTCGACATCCCCGCTGTGGAACACCGGCAGTTCTTCTGAAAGACATCCGAAAATCACGGACTACCGGAATATCTTCGAGGTCCGAAGGGGTTGGCATTTAAGGAGTAAAGTCGACGCTCGACACTCGGGTTAAAACATTAACTGCCTTGCCCAAGGATGGGTGAGTTGAACAGTTCTAGTAGAGCAATCAATCTTAGCATAATGGGCTGACATCCACCCATACCCAAGATGATGTTTATGTCCGAGGACTTGAGAGCTATTAGAGATGCAAGAAAGACTAATCTGTCGACAAGAATTTCATTCCCATGACTTATTCTAGAGGTTTGCCATCTAGAACCAGGAGTTTGAATTTCCATGGAGGTGTGCATGTCACGTAATGTGGTGTTGTGCAATCGAGCATAGCTCTCGTAAATAAATGAATGAGATGCTCCAAGATCAAAAAAACAGTTGTCGGATGACAATTAACAAGGAGCGTACCGAGAACGACGTTGGGATCCTCATAGGTTTCCTCAGCTGAAACATAGTTGACGTGGCCATGAGCAGGGGCAGCTGGTTTAGCATAGAGCACCTTTCCTGCTGGCTTACCACGGCCAATGAGACTTTCCGATCCGACCGGGTTGTTCTGGGACACTCACGGATGTAGTGGCCCGCCTCCACACTTGAAGCAAGTTATCATATTGGGCGTGGAGCAGCATTAGCAGTGGGGCCACCATAAGTCTTGGGCGGTGCATACTGCTGGTTGGGGCGAGGCACCTCAAAGGATGGCCTCGGAGTGAACTCAGGTGGCGAGCGGTGTTTGGAATCCAAACCCGCGCTTCGAGATCCAGAGCGGATGAAGAACCAGAGTCACGGAGTGCTTGCGTGAAGCCTCAAAGTCGACCGTCCAGCCAAAGACCGATAGCCTTGTTGACTAACTTCGAAAGAAGTGCACTCGCAGACGAAGATCACGGCGAAGCTCGGGCTAAGTCCCTTGCGGAACCTTGCTCGCTTCTTGGCGCCGGTAGAAACCTCTTCAGAGCATAACGTGCTAAATTTCCAAACTCACGGCTATAAGTATCCACAACAGCCTACCACAGGTGAAATTGCAGAATTCCTCCTTTTACGATCCATGAGACCTTCCGGGATGTGATGCTCACGGAAAGCGGCACTGAATTCAGCCCAAGTAGTAATTTGTCCAACCGGACGCATAGCCTCATAATTCTCCCACCAAAGGCTAGCAGGGCCTTCGAGATGATAGGCGGCAAAGGTAACTTTATCAGCTTCAGCCACGTTGGCAGAACGTAGCTTGTGGGTGATGCTGCGAAGCCAATCATCCGCGTCGAGAGGCTCAACGGAATACTTGAACTTCGGTGGATACAGCTTGACAAAGTCATTGAGTGACACCAGATCATTTCTTGGCTGGCGTGCGGTGTTTTGCTCAATCCGCTCCAGCAAGCGATTGGTCTCACGCTTGTTGCGTTCCGCCTCCAACATAACCTCGGCCAAAGATGGCGGTTGAGGCAGATTTACATTCCTAGCTGCGCTGGCTTCTCCCTGCTCCCGGAGCAGCAGGATTGTTATGGTGTTGACCATCCTAGGAAACAAAACAACGGTTTAAACCAGGATGGCAGAATTTAGCAAGGAGGTGCGGAATGTAATGGATAACACGGAATGCAGAGATGTTCATCCGTATGACATGGTAATATAAAACTGCCATATATATACCAACGGTCATACACACCATTCATAGTTTAGTACAAGCCCGACGGAGTACAACTATAGTGAAAGGCGTTACATCTCATCGGAAGCATTCCAAACTCCTATACATTATTTTTCTACACTTCCGGAATGATACACACTAAGTCATATTCCACAAGTCACGCAGGACGGTGGAAATACAACTATTACAATACTAGGGATACTACTACTAACTCGCACAGCCCGTAGTAGTCCTCATAAAAGTCACCACCCAAGCTCGAAGTGGAACATGATCATCCGAAATGACGATCCTGTGGAGCTTATGGACCATAGGGACTCGGATGTGGCCGTGGTCCAACAAACGGCGGCGACGAGGCCCACGAGGAGGGTGATGCCTCCTACCTCACGCCACTCCATAAAGTCCGCAGACCAGCCCGCACAGGTACAAGTCCCTCATGTCCATGTATCCGCTTGCACGGCAGTGCAAACCGAGTCGAGTGGCCCAAAGGATCGAACGGCATTAAAGAGTTCCATACGCAAGGCCCGGTTTTCACGGTCCTTGTCTTCCAAAGATCTCCGTAGTGGTGCGAAGGAGTGAGTCCTCATGGGATGCATCGCTGTACATACCACAAGGTAACCATGCGCCCGTGGAGGGATGCCGGCATGTAGCGGAAATCGGTGTTGCACAAAAAGGCGTTCTCGCTCAAATAATAGTCATCATTGAATAGGTTGCATCCTGCACGACATCCCAATAGTGATCCCAAGTCCATAAGAACAAAGGAGCGGTTCAAGAGCTCCGGATAAGATGGATATATCCCGACCATGCACGATATTGGCTTTGATTAAAATCCTAAACTGCTCCTCGACGATATATTCGGATACCATCGGTAACGGTCTCGACCATCACCAACCAACATTGCCGTGTGACCACACACATCAATGCAACGGGTCGACGAACCACTTGGTTCGGGGACGGTGGCCATCCGAAAGCACGCCACAATGCAAAGACATTAGAATTTCTAGGAAAATCGGGCAGCATAACATCTGTAAATGCTCAAAAACAGATTTGAGACATTCAAAATCAGATTGCAAAACCACTCAACAACATCATATCAAGGTTTTGGTTCAACTGATAGCATACTAAAAAGTAGTAGAAACTGAACTGAGGCTGTAACCAACAATCCTATAAGTTACTACGGATTAGTAACACGTGAACCTGATAGAGAGAAGAGAGCCTAGTTCTATACCCACATAGAATGAGAAAAGGATGACTCATATCAGAGGGCATAAGGTAAAGGAGTAAAAGAGCCTTACGTTCCCTCCCACAATCAATTCCCCTACATATAACTAAAGCATTTCTAGACTCAACATCGACCAGTTTGGCTTAGCGAACCTATAGGCAGCCCCGCTCGATGCCAACGCTGTCGGACCCCGATTCCAAGTCACATCGACCTGGCGGTAACACCTCATATCACTTTGCGGCCTCACGCACGGTATTCCCACGGTGTCGCCTTACCATGGCCCGGGACCGTTTAGCCTTTTGGCTCACGATATGATAGTGTCGCTAGCATCCACATGACAAAGAACCCGGCCGACATGGCTAGTCGTGAACCCAAAGCGGCGCTAACCTATGGGGACAGGCATACATGAATCACATCGAGCATGTGGGTCATCAACGATGAATTGGGCTGTAGCACTGGCTAACAGGACTCCGGTATCCGGGCTGTAGCAGCTAGGCAGACTCAATATCACCGTGACATTTCCCGAAGGACGACATAGGAACGAAGTGAAACACATGCCGCCAGTCAAGTGTCCAAGCAGTAGTCTTTGGGCTAGCAGGACTCGTGAACCGGGCTGTAGCGGACTACTATCGCCGTAAGCACGAGACTACATTTCCCCATATGAGAGGCTGCCAAGGATAAACAACTAGTTTGTCGGATCCCACTCATACCAAGCATTTCAATCATACACGTAATATGCCCGATATGAGTACATACAACAAGGCATCACAACAAAACTCTACAACTCAAAGTACTTTATTTAAGAGGCTCCGAGGAGCCATACATAACATATCCATACAGATAGGGGTCACATGACCCAACACTCAAGTCATACAAACATACAAGCACATGCGGAAGCAAACTAGTCTCGAGTACGACTCTAAAAAGAAAGAAAGCTTGTTGAAGCCCTTCTTTCTACAAAGGCCCTTCACAAGCCTTGGATCACCACACAGGTGGCTAGTTCACTCGTCGATGTCAAGGTCTACATAAAACCCATCGGAGGGGCAGTGTTGTCGTCTGAAAACATTAATTAAGCAAACATGAGTACGGAGGTACTCAAAGAAGTCTTACAATGTAATCCTATCATACATGCACATTCTCAAGAAGGTGGTGGAGTTATTTGCAGCAAGCCAGCTTTGACTCTTGGCTAAGCTATCCTACGTGACACCACTTGAAAAGCATTTGTCGCACACGAGTCCACTAATCACCATCACAATACTCCACCGTGGATCCTCTCTCGTCATCCCACGAGAGGGCCATCAGCGGCACTCACACTTATCTTGAGGCTTTTAGTAGTATCCATTTACTTGTCTATGAACTGTATAGGTGACCAAGTAGTCCTTTACCGCGGACGCGGCTATTCGAATAGTTTATACCCTGCAGGGGTGTACTTCTTCACACACGCTCTCACCACTTACCGCCGTTTACACGACATGTACTCGGCAACCTTCAAGCGGAAGCCCAACGTGGGTGTCGGCCACGACCTGACTAAACACACGAGTCCCGAGTCCAGGTTTATCGCCTATTCGGGTTCCATCCGCAGGGAGTCCGGCCGAGGTTTCCCATACAGCCCCGAACGATGTGTGCAGGGTTCCCGAGACACCAAACGGGCGAATCGGTACACCGGGCCACGTGCCTACCGCAACACAACCCACCCCTAAGGTCAGCGTTGCGTGCGGCCCCCAGCATGCTACAAACACCAGAAACTACTTGCAACTCCCGGACTGAGGACAAGAGTGGTTAATAAGTCGAGAGGGTCAATTAAGGATCCCAATGTGTGGTAGTAGCTAAGTCTTAAATCACACACACAGATCTCAGTTCTTAGGGACGGCTTCAATGAAACAACCCGCCATGTACTCCTACATGACCTCTCATCGATACCTTTACCAAAATGTGTTCAACACTTTCACTCTCGAACCCGACACAACCTTTCACTCCAGTTCATCATCCCGATGAGCCAGACCTGACACAACTCTAAGCATAGCAAGCATAGCATGGTAGGAATCACAAACATGGCTCAATCAACTCCTACACATACTAGTGGGTTTCATCTAGTTACTGTGGCAATGACAGGTCATGCAAAGGAAGTGGGTTCAACTACCGCAGCACACAATAGTTTGAATCACGTTGTCTTAATGCAGTAAACAAGAGCAGAAGCGAGAACATGGGTTTGTATCAGAATGATCAATGGGTTGCTTGCCGATGGAGTGGTGGTAGGATACCGCCTTCGAGCGGATATTCGGATTATCCTGAGGCGTAACCTATCACGAAAGACATACCAAAAATAAACACACATGGCAATATGCAACAATATGATGCATGCTATGACATGGCAATATGGATGTGTGTTGGCCTAATGCAAGCTGGAACAAAAAGGGATGGACTCATTTGAATCAAAGATTCAAATGCTAGCTCATTTAACATAGCCATAAAGGTGTATTATCCTATTCTGCTTAAACAACAAGGTTAACTTGTTTTATCATGCATGAAACCTATACCAATGGATAGAATGGATTTTTCTGATCATTTTTCATATATAGATCTTTGCATTTGGAGTTACAGATTAATTTCTATGAATTTTTGAAGTTTGAACTATATTCTGGAATTTCCTATAATAGAATAAATCCAGTAATTCATTTACTGCGTCAGCAATGTGTCAGGATGACATCAGGGTCAACGGAGACGTCCAGGTCAAACCTGACTGGTGGTCCCGTATGTCAGTGCAATTAGTTTAACTAAATATTAATTAAAACTAAACCTGGTTAGTTAACAGGGCTGGGCCCCACCTGTCATTGACCCAGGAGAGTCAACCAGGGCCCACCCGTGGTCAAAGTCAAAGTCGGCTACACCGGCGTTTAGCCGCCGGCGAGCCAGACGCGGCGGCGGAAGTGGTTTTGGTCATTTCGGCAACCAAACGAGCCGCGGAGGGCATCTAGGTGGAGCTGGGAACAAGCCGCAGCTTTTGGTGGAGTTAGTTGAGCTCGGGGCGGCCGGAATCGGCGCCGGCGATGACCTAGGCGGCCGCCGGAGTTCGGGCGAAGATGAACTCAAGCTACGGTGTGCAGTGAAGTGCGTGGAGTAGTGGGTTAGATGCTACGCGGTGTGGTGAGTGCGTTAGACACCGAGGGGTGGCCGGTGGATGGCCGGGAGCACGTCGGCGACGAGCTCCGTGGCGACGAGTGCGGGTGATCTTCGTGCGGTCGCTACATAGCTCGGGAGCAAGAAAGGAAAGGAGGGGGAGATAGCTAAGCTCACGGGGCACTCGGGGAAGCACTCGGTGCGGTCGGGGACGGGCTGATCTTGGCGCGGCGTCGAAGGGATCTCCGCGACGGCGGGGTCGGGCGAGGTCGGTCAGATGGCCTCGGGCTCTGAGCACTCGGGGCTCGGCTAGCTCGACGAAGAGGAGGGTTGCGGAGCTCCTAGACACGACGGGGGAGCACGGACGACGGGAGCGCGACCACGGCGACGGCGTGGCTGCAGTGGCGTCGGCCATGGCGGGGAGTCTGAGGGGAGGAACCGGGAGGAAGAGAGATGTCTTAGGGCTCGGGGGGAGAGAGAGGCGCTTGCGTCGGGTCGCTCGGTGAGGGGAGCGGCGAGGCGACGGCCAGTGCGTGTGCACGCATGCGGTGCTCGCCGAGCACACTGCCTCGCCTCTGGCTGCTAAGCAGCTCATGGCCAAGCGGCTGGGCTGGGCAGCAGTGGGCAGTTGGGGCGCCTGTAAGCTTTTCTATTCTGTTTTTCTTTTTCTAATTTTTTGTAACTTTGTGGAGTTTTTAAAAATACTTAAACAGCTCCAAAATTCACCAAACTGCTCCAGGTCCATAGTTGGAATATTTCCAACATGAAACATTTTAGTTTGGGAATATTTGGCATTTGAAATATTATATATAATTTAAATGCCCAAACTCAAATACTTTATGATTTAATTCAACAACCTTAGGATGACCTAGAAAATTGTGCACCACTTTTGGCAGAGGCTCTGAACCAAAGCAAAGGTGATGAGCATTTTAGAAGGGCATTTCAGGTTCATTGAAAATAATTTTAGTAAACCCTAGTTGGATTCAAAAGGGGTTCTGGGGGTTCTGTCTTCCCCATTTCAAATTTCAAATGAAAGTTAAACATGATGCACACACTAATGCATGGACTAGCTAGGATGTGACAACTAGGGGGTACTCACCGCGTCGTCTCCCGATCAGTTGGATTGGGCCGAGGACCCCCATGGCCGTATACTCATGGGCCAGTCCGGACAGCTGCCACATACAAGGAAGATTCCACAAGACTTGGCGATCAAGACAAGGACTCCTCCCCCACCGGCGCATTCGGCTAGGACTCTTGTTATCCTAGGCCTCTGGTGCATTATATAAACCAGGGCCAAGCTAGTCGATAGAGGACAATTACAATCATACCATCATAGGCTAGCTTCTAGGGTTTATCCTCTACGATCTCGTGGTAGATCTACTCTTGTACTACCCACATTTTCAATATTAATCAAGCAGGAAGTAGAGTTTTACTTCCATGGAGAGGGCCCGAACCTGGGTAAACATCCGTGTCCCTTTCTTCCTGTTACCATCAGCCTAAGACGCACAGATCGGGACCCCCTACCCGAGATCCGCCGGTTTTGACACCGACATTGGTTCTTTCATTGAGAGTTCCGCTGTGTGTTCGGCAAAAGGTCGATGGCTCGCCTGCAGATCAACTGCGACTTCGACATCTTCGTCACCATCTCGACTGGTCACCTTGGTTCGACCAAGGACTGCGCCCTACCTCCGATCGTCATGTTCAGATGAGGGCCTTCATCAACATCAACTCCAATCTCTATCAAGATCAAGGAGGAATCATCCAGGGAGCCCGGGGGCTCAACGTCAACATTGCCCTCTCGGCGATCAGTCTTTTTTTTACGGACAGCGGACTTGTGTCCACCGCCACCGCCTCCTCAAGCGTCGTTTTAACGATTGCTTCGATGGAATTATGCGGAATTGAGTCTATAACAACCCTGGAAAATTTCGTCGAATTCCGATGGAGGAATCTCTGGCAATCCACGATATACCGGAGCCATGTCAAATCTGGACAGGAATCTGGACGAGTTTAGAGCGTGGTGCCCAGCTTCTAGCTCGGACATCCTTTGGAAGATCCAACCGTTGATCGACTGCGGAATTCCTATATCTACCACCCCTCAAAATTTCAGCTCGATCCGACCGTCCGAACTCCGGGAACCTTCCGATTAGTGCATCACTTTTCGGATCTGTTTTCTGCGCGAAAACGAATCCGACCCGAGTTCGTCTTTTTTATGAACGGGATTTCAGACATCCTTTTTGAAGGAAGTTTTGTACGGGGTATTGTGTTTTGTTCCCGAACACATCCCGCTAATTGTGAAGTCTTTGCCAATACGATCTTCACCATCACGCTGGTGTCAAACCAGTCCGGCAATATTGCTCCAAGGCTGCCGACCTGCGCTAGACACGTCGTCGCTTTGTTGTGCCGAGCTCAACTTCTTCGGATCATCATCTCGGCAAGCCGAACAAGAGTTCGACATCGCGAAGGATAAATCATCACCAACATCGTCGCTCCACAGATTACACGGAGCGGGCACGCCGGCATCGCCGCACGGTCACTTCATCAAGCCGGCATCGACCACGTCACGACCTGCATCGGCAGGGCCGCACTGTTGCTCCTTCAAGCCGGTGTCCATCATGCCGACCTACTTCGACTCATCGGCTGACATCGAGGCTTCGACATCGAGGCTAGACCGGGGGATTCATCATCTCTTTATCAACCTACTCCGGTGACTTTGGCGTCACCAGCCGACCAGCTTCGTCATGATTAGCTAGACCAAGGGCTTTGCCTCGGCAAGCCAACCTTTGCCAGCATTTCCATGTCGTCGCTTTATCGCCCATGAGGCAATGGGTGTGCGGATCGAGTCCCAATTTTGGAAATCATCTTCCTTCGGATTGCTACAACAAATAAACCATGTCTGTCAAATGGTGGCGCGTGCGAAAAGGTCGCATGGTGGTTCGCCGGTTTCAGTACATAGTCCGTGAACGCCGATCCGAACTCGACCGACCTCGAGAATTCAGACTTTGCCATGCCTTCACGCGTCACGCCGTCGCCTCTCAGACGACATTGACTTGGCGCCAGCCATATTTTTTATTACTCACTTTGCATAAATTATTTATTATGCATCAATTTTATTTTTAATTTATCATTATTACTATTATCTCCGGTTTGCACTATTTTTTGTGCACATGAAAATGATCCAGCCGGACTATATCCTTTGGCGTCACCTCGGCTGGACGGGGGGCTTCGTCAACACTTCATTACCCCATGCCAGGGACTTCGGCATCACTCTGCCGGCCTGCATTGACCGTGCTATGTCACCACTTCGGAGTGCCGAGCTCCTTGCTCCGCCACCTCGGGACCGCTTTGGGGGATGGAACCTTGTCCCACATCAAGCTCGGACCGCGTCATCAATACTGAACACATTAACCAGCTAAGTTGCCTTCATGCTCAAAGTTTTAAATTTTTAACTTGTTCGGTTCGATCAAACATTATACTTTTTTTGGAAAAAAGTTGCTTGTAAAAAATTTCCTTGTCCAAACTTTGTTTGTGACGGACAAATTCAAGTACCTAGTTCACTTGGGGGCTTTTTTCATTAAGCCTTTCCTCTTGCATATGATTATACTTGTACGGCTTCGTTCCTTGTTTGTGTATTACGCCACAATATGCACCATATTGACCTAGGTGATTTGCAAGCTGGGTTGCCTTTCTCATGTGTTTACCCCTACGTTTCCGATTGTTCGGCTAGGGAGTAAAGGGAGCACCTCTGCGATTGTCACGATCGGGTCACCGAGCGGACCTCGACTGGTGAAGCCGAAAGCTAGCGCTCTTACTGTTTTCAATAATGGCCGGCACACAACGGAACTCGTGAGTACAAAACATCTATTGCACAAGTCTCATATTAACAATGAGCACCGAAGAAAGGTATCGGTGGGGGTACTATTTTCTTCAAGATGCTTCTTACACTTTATCGGAATATAGCATAAGTTCCCCGAGCGCTTTATCTCATTACACCCTTATGACCTGATTGCTGGTTATTGGAAACACCGTCGATATTCTCGACGGTGGAGTACATAACACTTTTCGGTCCTTGACCAAGAGGGAGAAGCCGACGGTCGGTTAAGACGCGTTTAAAGTTCGGTGCACATAGATATGATATAAGTACTTGGTACATACAATCATTCTTTACCCAAGTCACTCGGGGCTCTTAAATTTATGTGAGCTGTTTTACAATAAGTGTTCTTCTTATTAGTCGTTGCAAAGTCTTTTTCTATCACTCCTTTCTCGATGCAAGTGTGTGGTCAATAACCGGATAGCCTTGCTTCTCTCTAAATCCGCTCGAGTGCAGTTTGCTAAACTAGCCTCGGAGAAGCACTCCGCTTTCGGGATAAGGAGGTTGAAGCCATAGGCTGACCCGCTTGAAGTCTTGAGATAGGATGTGTCATGTTAAAGCACGGCAGAAGCACCTTTTTTTTAAAGTCCAATTTTCGGATTGGTACCGAACACTTGATCTAGTTCGGACATTAAACTTTTGAATAAGTTTTTTGGCTTTTCGAGCCTATGGCACTTTTAAAATATTTGTGCGTTTCCAGCATTAGTCTCGCAGTGCAACTCCGGACACCTTTAGGGATTCGGCAAAAACATCCTCGGATATTACTATATATGCATCGGTTTCGAATTGTGTCTTCGGTCAATAATTGGGTTGCCCGGCTCCTGTGCTTGCCTCCTACGTTCCGCTTTGTTCGGCTAGGCATGCAAAGAGAGAACCATCGTGATTGTGCTTCCAGCTCGCATGGTTAAGCACCTCGGTGGAGAAAGCCGCCGATCGTCACAATAGGCGAAACGGTTAGTGATCCGATGACTATGTTGAATGACGGGCCGTTCATAACATTGGCCGAAGTGTTTACGGCTTGACCTTGGATGTCGCCGAACACTAACCGGGGGCTCATAGCTAGCTTCCCCAGTTTAAAGCTCCTATGACTAAGCGAAAGTTATAAAGCCCGCATATCTGATTGCCTCGTTTCCGCTAACACAACCGCCTTCGGGCACCGAGACGTCGGCTAAGGGTTGTTTTGTTAGTACGGAAACACCCTGCGTGGTTTCTACCAAGGGGTAGCAGCCGGCGATGGGCCACTTTCAACTGATAAACGGTCACAATAGAGTCAAAATAATGATATAAAGTACTTGGATACATAGAATCATTACACATAATCTGTGATTTTACTCTGGGTATCTATCCTTAGTTCGGCCACCCGTGCCCACATTAAGGCTCGGGGGCTACTGGGCTTCGTGCTCATTATTTACAAATATTAAAGGGGCACATCGATCCCCTGATCTGGTGTTGCAACCCGACCAGTGTCTCGGGGGCTACTGCATTGCCTATTCAATGCAGAAAATTCAAAGGGCTCAGTGTTCGGCGTGATCGAACTATGCGCATGCATGTCTTCGGACAATAATAGGTACCATATGGACCTATCCGGCGTCAAGCTAGTATATTGCGGCGACTTCTCACGACCCTCTCTCAGGGGCCCGTTCGCTGATCACTGTTATCTCTAATATATTACACTGCGTTTTTATTCCTATGTATGCTGCCAAACTAGGAGTCGATCCTCAAGCCGATTTCGCGCATCGACCTGAGTCTCAGGGGCTACAGGGAACAACGGTTTTATGCTTTCCTTCAGGTGCGTCTTGGGTTTTAGACTGATACACACCTTGAGGGATACTAGCTATATATCTCGGCAGAGGATAAACTGCACCAGTTAAAAATATTCACAAAAAATCAGTCCGCGGTCGGGGTGGTGCACCACCTCGGAGGCAGTCCGGCATAAAGCTCGGGTGCCAGCGGCTAGCTCCATAAAGGGCATTTCCGGCATTAAGCTCGGCTACACTCCTTCAACTTTTTTGTACCAAGATGATCTATGACATCTTGGATACAGTCCAGCGTTGGAGCTCGGATACATTTCGGCTTTGGAGCTCGGAAGCAGTCCGACATTGGTGCTCGGCTGCAAAGGATACCTCGAATGCAGTCCGGCATTGGAGCTCGGACGCAAGAGGACACTGCCTCCCGGGAACAACTTCAAACCCGAGGCGTGGCATAAAAATAATAAGGCATTGATAAAGGCCGGAAACTTAAAGGGGCTCCTCGGATACCCAACGTGTAAACTCTTCGGATACATTTTCCTCAAGATCGAAGATGAGAAGATTTGTTGAACCAGTTTTCAAGAACGATGACCGAAGATGAAGAACAGTTCGGAAGAATCGAGGAGCGTCCCTAACTTGAAGACCGGTTCAGGGGGGCTACTGACGGTGTCCTGGACTAGGGGGTACTCACCACGTCGTCTCCCGATCAGTTGGATTGGGCCGAGGACCCCATGGTCAGATACTCATGGGCGATCGGACAGCTGCCACATACAAGGAAGATTCCACAAGACTTGGCGATCAAGACAAGGACTCCTCCCCCACCGGCGTATTCGGCTAGGACTCTTGTTATCCTAGGCCTCTGGTGCATTATATAAACCAGGGCCAAGCTAGTCGATAGAGGACAATTACAATCATACCATCATAGGCTAGCTTCTAGGGTTTAGCCTCTACGATCTCGTGGTAGATCTACTCTTGTACTACCCACATCTTCAATATTAATCAAGCAGGAAGTAGGGTTTTACCTCCATCGAGAGGGCCCGAACCTGGGTAAACATCCGTGTCCCTTGCTTCCTGTTACCATCAGCCTAAGACACACAGATCGGGATCCCCTACCCGAGATCTGCCGGTTTTGACACCGACAGCGGGCGACCTGTTCGGTCTTTAATTCTGTAGCCGCTTTGTCAGTGGCTGCTTTATTCGCCTTCACCTCCTCCTTGGCTTGGGCAAGGGCGCTCTTGAGGGTCTCGACCTCGGCCGCACTAGCTGCACACATCATCACAGCAGTACATGAGTTAAACTCTGAATTTGCATATCACTTCTGGTATATGATCAACCTTTTAAAAGTACATGCATACCTATCGTCTCAGCGAACCGCTTGTTAATGCGGTTGATTTCGTCATCGGCCAACTTCAGTTTCTGGTTAAGCTCGGAAACTTCGGTGGCCTGGGCAGTCGCCGCCAACAGGGAAGCCTGTTATAAAATAGAAAAGTATGTCACCTCTTCCGAATATTATGTGATCCTCTGTCCGACTTTTTCAAAACCGGACAGAGTTTCAGGGACTACTATCTATATACATGTATATTTCCTTCATATGAAAAATGTCTAGAGCATTACGTCGCATACCTCGAACCTGTTAGTAGGCTAGTGAAGGCTTCGTTCAGCCCGCTCTTGGTGGACTGAACCTTATCTACCACAACAGCCATCAGAGTGCAGTGCTCCTCCATGATGGAAGCACGTCGTAGTGCTTCCACTAGAGTATTCGGCGCCTCCGGATTAGTGGAGGCCGCCGCTGGAGCTGATGCTCCCCCCTCCTTCAAAGGGGGTTGCTCTCCCGATTCCGGAGCCACCTTGGTCTTCGGAATAATGTCCGGCTGGGGGCCAGACTGGTCAGGGCCCCCGCCGTCGGTCGCCATGGGGGTCGCACCCCCCATGTCTTCGGCAGCCGAGGTATTACCCTAGGGCGTCATCTCGGCAGCTTTTGCCCACCCCCCCCCCCCCCGCAGCTGATGATCCACAAGTATAGGGGACCAATTGTAGCTCTTTTCGATAAGTAAGAGTGTTGAACCCAACAAGGAGCAGAAGGAAATGACAAGTGGTTTTCAGCAAGGTAATGTCTGCAAGTGCTGAAATTGTAAGTAGCAGAGTAGTTTGATAGCAAGATAATTTGTAATGAGCAAGTAACGATAGTAGTGACAAAAGTGCAGCAAGGCAGCCCAATCCTTTTAAGGCAAAGGACAGGCCAAAACGGTCTCTTATAATAAGCAAAGCATTCTTGAGGGTACACGGGAATTTCATCTAGTCACTTTCACCATGTTGGTTCAATTTGTGTTCACTACTTTGATAATTTGATATGTGGGTGGACCAGTGCTTAGGTGTTGTTCTTACTTGAACGAACCTCCTACTTATGATTAACCCTCCCGCAAGCATCCGCAACTACGAGAAAAGTATTAAGAATAAATTCTAACCATAACATTAAACTTTTGGATCCAATCGGTCCCTTACGGAGTAGCGCATAAACTGGAGTTTAAGCTTCTGTCACTCTCGCAACCCATCATCTAATTGCTACTCCACAATACATTCCCTTAGGCCCAAATATGGTGCAGTGTCATGTTGTCGACGTTCACATGACACCACTAAGGGAATCACAACATACATACTATCAAAATATCGAACACATATCAAGTTCACATGACTACTTGCAACATGATTTCTCCCGTGACCTCAAGAACAAAAGTAAATACTCACAAATGATAATCATGCTCAAGATCAAAGGGGTATTAAATAACATATTGGATCTTAACATATAATCTTCCACCAAATAAACCATATAGTAATCAACTACAAGATGTAATCAACACTACTAGTCACCCACGAGCACCAATCTATAGTTCCAGTAACAAGATTGAACACAAGAAATGAACTAGGGTTTGCGATGAGATGGTGCTGCTGAAGATGTTGATGAAGATAGCCCTCCCCAAGATGGGAGAGTTTTTGGTGATGATGACGACGATGATTTTCCCCTCCGGGAGGGAAGTTCCACCGGGGAATCGCTCCGCCGGAGGGCAAAAGTGCTCCTGCCCAAGTTCTGCCTCGAGATGGCGGCGCTCTGTCCTGAAAGTCTTCTCCTTATTTTTTCTAGGTCAAAATGACCTATATACCAGAAGATGGGCACTGGAGGTGGGCCTAGGTGAGCACAACCCACCAGGGTGCGCTTGGGCTCCCTGGCGCGCCCAGGTGGGTTGTGCCCACCTGGTGGGCCCCCTCTGGTAGTTATTTTCTCCAATATTCATCATATATTTGTAAAAAAATCTCTGTGAAGTTTCATCTTGTTTGGAGTTGTGCAGAATAGGTGGCCTGACATAGCTTTTCCAGGACCAGATTTCCAGCTGCCAGAATTGTCCCTCTTTGTGTATACCTTGCATATTATGAGAGAAAAGGCATTAGAATTACTCCAAAAGCATTATTATGGATAAAAATATCATAAATAACAATAGGAAAACATGATGCAAAATGGACGTACCAACTCCCCCAAGCTTAGACCTCGCTTGTCCTGAAGCGAAAACCGAAATCGAAAAACATGTCCATGTGCTTAGAGAGAGAGAGGTGTCGATAAAAACAACATACGGATATAGAAGCATCATGATCATTATTATAACAACAACAAAATTAAACATAAGGCTTTTTTCATAGAACTTTTAGCATATACTTCTCATGAATAAGTAACAGTTCATCACACAATCGAAGTATAAAGCAAAAACTCTATTAGAAACCAACAAACTATGTTCTCAGTGAGCTTTGAAACTACAATTCATCATCTTTTCAGGAATAGTCACGTATTAGAGCCTTTAGGCAAGTCCACATACTCAACCATCATATAGTCTTCTATGATTGCTAACACTCACCGCATACACATGAGCAAAACGTTTCAACTGGACACATAAGAAGATAGGGGCTTCTAGTTTCGCCTCCCAATGTATTCACCTTAAGGGTGATGTCAACAATAATAACTCATGCTACCCATATTCAACTGGACATATGTGCCTAGATCTTTCCTCACCACATGATGCTTGCCAAAGGAGAAAATAAAAAGGAACAGAGAGAAAACTTTGACTCTTTGCATAAAAGTAAATACATAAAAGTAAAAGATAGTCCCTTCGCAGAGGGGAGCAGAGGTTGCCATGCGCTTATTTGTTTATATGCTCAACCCTTAGTGCAAAAGAATGTCATGTTGCATTGCCCCTTGTGATAGCGACCTTTATTATGCAGTCTGTCGCTTTTATTCTTCACAATCACAAGTTCGTGCAGCGCTCAATTTTCTCTTACACTAAATGATCTCACACATTTAGAAGCAATTTTTATTGCCTTTTGCACCGATGACAACTTACTTGAGGGATCTTGCTCAATCCCTAGGTAGGTATGGTGGACACTTGAAAATAAAATTTGGGTTTAAGGGTTTGTGGATGCACATGTAGTATCTCTACTTAGTGCGGAATTTTTGGCTAGGAAAGATAGGGGCAAGCACCACATGTTAAAGGATCTATGACAATATGACTTCTATGTGAATATGAACAAACATAAATCATTAAGTTGTCTTCCTTGTCCAACATCAACAATTTTGGCATATAATATTTTGATGAGGGCTCACAATCACAAAAGGTTTCTAGGATAGTATATTTATATGTGAATATTCTCTTCCCTTATTAATTCTTTCATGAGTAGCATCATTGACTAATGCTATGTTTGTCAACTCTAATAAAAATTTGTACTTATACTTTTCCTTATGTGGTGCCATCACCTACCATAAGATTAGTACATGATCTTCTTGATTTATTTCCTTTCCTTTTATTTATTTATTTTCTTTTTAATTGCAACAAGAAAGTAAAAAAGCGAAAACTCAAACTAAACTTTATTATATATCTTGCACACGATTAGAAGGATAGATCACTAAGCAAACTCTCAAAGAAGAAAGGATCAAACTAAACTTTTATTCATCTAAAGCAAAAGATCGAACTAAAATAAGTAAAGGAAAAAAGAAAAAAGATAGTGGGGATGATACGATACCAGGGCACCTCCCCCAAGCTTGGAGGAAGCCAAGGGGAGCTCCCATACCTGATACTCAGTTTTCCTTTGGTGGTGAAGAAGATGGTGGTGGTGATGAAGAAAATATCTTGTCCTCGGGTTCCCATGGCAGAGGTTCAACATCATAAGAGGAGGAGTGAGTCTCACGAATCCTGCAACTAGCAGCAAAACTCATACCTTTAAACCTCACCTCATATTCAATTACTTGGTTTTGGAGATCGTAGATCTGGCTTTGGAGAAATTTGATTTGCTCGTTGAGGGTGAAGACGATGTCCTTCATGGGCTTGCCATCCACCTTGAAATCATGGGAGAGGTCCGTGATCATGAGGTGATTGGCATTGAGTCCACGCTCCACCATCCCCTTGCAATGGAAGACATCTTGTTCCATGGCTTCAAGCCTGGCTTCCATGGTTCCCGTGCCCTTGGGACATGGCACATCGTGAAGGTGAAGCACCCCCTCATGCATCTGGATGACCTAAGGGTGCTGCACCACCTCCCGCTGATATGGGTTGATGATGTTCTTGAAGAACTTGTCCTTGGAGGAGCTTGAGGCGGCCATGGTAGATGGGATCTGACAGAAAACAACAAGGAAAAGAAAACATAAGACTTCTCCGTGATACGGTGATTAACAGGTTCGGGGAGTATATATATATTTTTTTTCAAGCGAGCTGCAGAAAAACGGAGTCTGGAAGGTGTCCCAGGTGGGCACAACCCACCTGGCTGCCTTATGCCCATCAGGGTACGCTTCCTGGAAGTTTCTTATTTTCCTATTTTTCTAAATATTCCAAAACTGAAAAAAAAATATTTTTGCAGATTTTTTGGAGCCCGTTTACTTACCGTATCACGTGCCTCCTTATTTTCACAATTTTGGAGTGTTCCGGAAGGACTCTTTTATGTGTTCTTTCGGTGTCAAAGTTTGGATAATATTACTTTCAACATTAATGGGCGTACCTGAGATATAATGTTTTATTCGTTGCCCATTGATAACCTTCACGTTAGTACCTTCGGCATTATTTATTTTGATGGCTCCAGACCGATAAACCTCCTCGATAACATACGAGCCTTCCCATTTTGAGAGGAGTTTTCTTGCAAAGAATCAGAAACGAGAGTTGTACAAAAGAACACATTCTCCGACTTTAAACTCACGCTTTTGGATTCTCTTGTCATGCCATCTTTTATCTTTTTCTTTGAATAATTTTGCATTTTCATAAGCTTGGCTTCTCCATTCATCTAATGAGCTAATATCAAATAACCTCTTTTCACCTGCAAGTTTGAAGTCATAATTGAGTTCTTTGATTGCACAATATGCTTTATGTTCTAACTCAAGAGGCAAATGACAAGCTTTTCCATAAACCATTTTATAAGGAGACATACCCATGGGATTTTTATATGATGTTCTATAAGCCTAGAGTGCATCATCCAATTTCTTAGACCAATTCTTCCGGGACCTATTAACAGTCTTTTGGAAGATTAATTTTATTTCTCTATAGCTAAGTTCAACTTGACCACTAGACTAAGGATGACAAGGTGATCCAATTCTATGGTTAACATCGTACTTGGCAAGCATTTTACAAAAAGCACCATGAATAAAATGTGAACCACCATCATTCATTAAATATCTAGGGACTCCAAACCTTGGAAAAATAACTTCCTTAAGCATTTTAATAGAGGTGTTGTGATCAGCACTACTAGTTGGAATAGCTTCTACCCATTTAGTAACATAATCAACATCAACCAAAATATGTGTATACCCATTAGAGGAAGGAAAAGGTCCCATGTAATCAAATCCCCAAACATCAAATGGTTCAACAACAAGTGAATAATTCATAGGCATTTCTTGATGCTTACCGACATTACCTGTTCTTTGGCATTCATCACAAGATAAGACGAACTTACGTGCATCCTTGAGGAGAGTAGGCCAATAAAATCCAGATTGCAATACCTTGTGAGCAGTTCTATCTCCAACATGATGCCCTCCGTAAGCTTCGGAGTGACATTTCCGTAGGATTTGTCCCTGTTCATGCTCAGGTACACAACGTCTCATAATACCATCTACTCCTTTATAAAGATGTGGGTCATCCTAAAAATAATGACTTAAATCATAGAAGACTTTTTTATTTTGCTTATAAGTAAAGCTAGGTGGTAAATATTTAGCAACAATGTAATTAGCATAGTGTTGGGGAACATAGCATGCAATTTCAAAAAAATTCCTACGATCACGCAAGACCTATCTAGGAGATGCATAGCAACGAAAGGGGAGAGTGTGTCCACGTACCCTCGTAGACCGAAAGCGGAAGCGTTAGGTTAACTTGGTTGATGTAGTCGAACGTCTTCGCGATCCAACCGATCAAGTACCGAATGTAAGGCACCTTCGAGTTCAGCACATGTTCAGCTCGACAACGTCCCTCGAACTCTTGATCCAACAGAGTGTCGAGGGAGAGTTTCGTCAGCATGACGGCGTGGTGACTGTGATGGTGATGTGATCCATGCAGGGCTTCGCCTAAGCACTACGTGAATATGACCAGAGGAGTAAACCATGGAGGGAGACGCCCCACACGGCTTGGAACAATTGGTGTGTCTCCAAGGGGTGCCCTGCCCACGTATATAAATGAGGGAGAGGAGGAGGCGGGCCACCAGGGGCGCGCCAAGGAGAGGGGAGTCCTACTAGGACTCCAGTCATAGTAGGATTCGCCCCCCTTTTTCCTTCTCATGGAGGGGAAAGAGGGAAGGGAGAGGGAAGAGGAGAAGGAAAGGGGGGCACACCCCCTCCTCTAGTCCAATTCGGACTCCCTATGGGAGGGAGGCACGGCCACCCCTTGTGGGCTGCCTCCCCTCTCCCCTATGGCCCATGTAGGCCCATAACTTTCCCCGGGGCGTTCCGGTAACCCCTCGGTACTCCAATAAATATCCGAAACGTCCCGAAACCATTCCGGTGTCCAAATACAATCATCCAATATATCAATATTTACCTCTCAACTATTTCGAGACTCCTCGTCATGTCCATGATCTCATCCAGGACTCCGAACAATCTTCGGTCATCAAAACACATAACTCATGATACAAATCGTCATCGAACGTTAATCGTGCGGACCCTACGGGTTCGAGAACTATGTAGACATGATCGAGACACATCTCCAATCAATAACCAACAGCGGAACCTGGATGCTAATATTGGTTCCTACATATTCTACGAAGATCTTTATCGGTCAAACCACAATAACAACATACGTAATTCCATTTGTCATCAGTATGTTACTTGCCCGAGATTCAATCGTCGGTATCCTCATACCTAGTTCAATCTCGTTACCAGCAAGTTTCTTTACCCATTCCGTAATGCATCATCCCGTAACTAACTCATTAGTCACCAATACTGCAGTATGCTGCTAACGCGACACTACAATCAGAGACCCTTCGACGAAACTGTGTGTGATGCAATAATCGCAAACGGTGGTGTAAAAAAACGTCAAAAAAGGTGCAAATAGTTTGCGATGGAGGATGCATCAAACACGGTTCAGTTTTTAGTTGCCTGTGCGATGCAAGGCATACGGTTTAGTTCAATTAACTGTTTGCGATGAGGAGGAACAAAAGAAACAGGCAGCCAGATGAAGGTGTGTGTGATGTACAGCATACGGTTCACTCGGATGAACTGTTTGTGATTAGGCAACACAAAAGAAACGGTCAGCCATATCAAGGTGTGTGCGATATACGGCATGCGGTTCACTCGGATGAACTGTTTGCATTGAGACAAGAGAACAGAAACGGTTCAACTTAACAAGATGTGTATGATACGCGACAAACATGTCTGTAATCGGAAACGTGTGCGAAGACCGATAACAACATAGACGATTGCTGCTAACAAGCCGTGTGTGTTGTGATCAAACGATTGCTGGTATACAATTTGAGTGATTGATGAAAACATCATCGACGGGTTCCATTGTTTAGTCCGTGTGCGATGTGATTGTCTTTGTCCGCACAACATCCATGCTCTGTCTACGGAGCATCAACATATATACTTAAAAAGACAGCATTGCATAACCAAATTAAGCATACAATTACAAAGTGACTACACACATAACATTTCCACACACCAAAGTAAGCAATTACATGCATACTAAACTAGGAGAAACGAGGATCTAATCATCTACTTATTGTTGCGATGATGCTTGTCATTGCTCTGCTTCCAGCTGGGTCCTTGGCCGTTTTGGAGAAGGAGGCACTTTCTCATGTCAACGATTCGCCTGTACATGTCGTAGCTCGTGTACGCCTCCTTGGCCGCGTACATGGCGTGAGCTTTGTCGAGTTTCTCCATCCGGGCCGAGTGCCAGGCACGCTTGTCCTTGTTGCACAAATCCTTCATGTCTCTGTAGTAGGGGTCGATGATGGTCTCGGCGAGGTGAACTAGTGAGTCCTTCTTATGCTCCTTGCTGCCCCAGATCTTGTATTGGCCCTGGATGTCGTCAAGATTCTGGCAGGCGATGCCCGAATTCTCTAGCGCCTTTACATCGTTGGTGATGTCCACCGTAGGGAACATGTAGTGGGGGTTGTTGACAAACCTGGCGAAATGCTCGCAAGGCCTTGTGGCCAGGCAGTAGTGGTAGACGAGGACGTGGTGGTGCACGCACATCTTGGCAACGGTGACCTTGAAACGAGACCCGTCACGAGCACGGGTGTACTCGAGGTCAAACTCGACCACCTTGTACCTCTCCTCGGCAAGCAACAGCTCCATGATGTGGATGGAGTGCTCCACCCAGACCGGGTCATTGGTGTACACCATCGAGAGGTCCATGAACCTTTTGTGGGTGTCCACCACAACACACATGGTGAACTGCTGCTCGTCGTCGGCAGCCGCTCGGAGCGCCATTGGAGCCGCGCAGGATACCTCTAAGAATTTCTCATGGTGGGTGTGCTTCTTACAATGGTGGGGCGCGATCGAAAGGTTGAAGAGACACAAGGGTTATATGTTCACTGTAATAAATGGGGGCCGGCCGTTCTGTAACCGTCACATCTTGTCATGGCGTTCATAGCGGAGGATTCCAGTGCATGCTTGACAACACCGCACCGCACGCATGGGCTCGAAGAGGCACCAAATGTATCATCGGTGAGCCTGTTCCTGTGCTACCGCGCAAGCTTCTCGCCCGGCTAGTTTGGCCATGCGTCGGCTAGAAGAGGGACAAATCGTGGGTGTTTATTGGCAAAAAGCTTTGTAAAAATGAAGTGTGTGGAATGACTTCGGTCATAAGTTTACCCGTGGGTGATGAGGTCAAAGTTACACAGAAGGGTGATGATGGACACTCGAGTGCGATAATTAATTTTGCGCTCTACATGGCACACGGTGGAAGAAACCAACTGTGTGCAATAATGTCGAAGATCGCAATCGAGTTAGCTATACAGATCGTGTGGTGTGAGATCGACAAGGTAAAATATTCGAGGATCGTTAATAGAATCTAAGACCATTGCATATTAAGGTCAAAATAGTGCTACCAATATACGAGTCTCATACGATGCCATTTCAACAATTGTACCACAAAAGCTCAAAATATTACAAGGTTCAAATTCCAGAGTTATATGGCTCAAATTCGAAGATTACAAGGTTCAAACTGGTATTAGAAATGAAATTCAGCTCATCAGCTGCAAACGCTCGTGTTGATCCGTTGAACATGGATACCAGAGAGGTTCAAACTAATATTACCACTTCTAAGTCTCGTTTCGAAACCTCACAATTTTTGCAAAGGGGCCAGCCACTGAGAAGTCATGTATGGGGTTGACACGATGACTTTCGATTACTCCTGAAGTTCCAAAATGAAATTCAGCATTTTTGGAGCCTATTCTATTCTGCCGCAGGTGCCGGCGCTGATCAACAAACCATTCATTTTTGCGAAATAAATGTAGGGAAAACCTCATTTCCTTCAACACCCTTGCTCTAAGAACAAAGAACTCAGCGAATATAATCTCCGTAAGGTCCCTCGGTAGGAGTTCAAAGTAATTTTTGAGAGATGCAGATCTAGGCATTCGACGTGATTGTTATATTGTATCACATTATCCACCACTGGGCCTAATCTTATCTGCAAATGAAGAAAACGTGTTAGTGCCTACATGCAGTTTTGAACATTACTACATGCCTATTTGGTTTGCAGGATTTGTGAAATGCACTAACATGCCATCTTCGATCTGACATGATTAACATGGGCATTTGATTACATTCTAGAAAAATGTAGCCTTCTTCACAAGAGGTTGGAGTGGATGAAAAGTTCCCTAAGAAAACTAGTATGAATGAATCCAAAGGATAAATGCTTATTGATTGTAACCATATGGATCAAGCAACCAATATGGGGGGGGGGCATGTATGTACTGAAATCCTCCAAAAGAATCCTTTAGAAATCGTAGTACATTGTCATTGTAAACTTGGAAAGAAGTGTCACAAATTGAACTCCCTTATGGTCAACATTTAACAGGAAAGGAACATCACCTCGATATATAGCTTCTCCAGGAACGGAAAGCATCTCAGGAAACTGACAACTTGCTCCAGGTTGGGGCCGATAGATTCTAGTGCCAAGACCTTCACTATGCGTAGTTTCGGGGTCAAGCTTGTTGGAATCATTTTCTGAATGACGGACGAACAAACATCTTCAAAATTAGAAACAATGTTAATTTGTAGAAGGAGAGGTAGAAGGAAACTGTTGTACCTGAACGGGTGTGGATCCAATAACAAGTTCGGAATATTTGTTAGACGAGTAGCCCACCACTGTCAATTTCGGCGCAGAAATAACATTGATTCTTGTTGGACCTTCTTGATCAACTACAAGTAATCTCTCAAGTGCAGGTGTGTCCTCAATGACCATACCGTGGTACACATCTTGTGATGTCTTCCGCCGCATTTGAGAACACACATAAATAGTCCGGAGAGTCATGGAGGTGATGTGGAACGTACTCAACCCATTGATCACCTGAAGATGAAGGTACTCGAGTGCAGTACAGCCACGGAGCAGGTGCTCCATGTCACCATTTGAGAGGCACACGGCGACGAGCTCGAGGTGCTTCAGTCATGGTAGAATAGGAGTGGGCGCGACATTAAGGGGGGATGATAGTTCCTGAACTTGGCGACGCGCAGCGTGGGCGCGAGGCAGAGTGTAGACGTTGGCAGCGACCACATATGTCCATCATCAAAAGTGAGCTCCTCGAGCTGATCTAGGGCGGGAGATCGGAACCAATCGTCAAGCTTGGCTCGGTCCTTGCCGTTGGAACGGAACTTGCCCGTTCTAAGGCCTCTGGTTGGGCCAAGGTGACTGCCGAGGATCTTGGAGAACACATCCAAGCTTTTGCGATAGCCATGGCAGAGCTCATGGGTGTCGATGAGGTCGAGAGGGCTGGACTTCCATAGGTGGCGCCACCGGTTGGAAAGGACGGTTGTCCGTGCCCCATATTTGATTGGGAGGAGGGAGATGATGACTGTGAACAAATCATCGTGGAGGCTGCTGATGAAGTATAGGCCTCCTAGAGTCGCTTGCGGTTCTAGCTCGCCCCGCCTCTGCTTGTTGGCAGCCCCGTTGTCCACCTCTGGAGTCTCCTTGTCAGCGGCGCTTTCTGATAGAAATGGGAGTACAGGGAATATTTTGTTAAAACAGGGCAATAGAAAAGTGTATTGGTAACTAGAAGTTATTAGGTAGGAATATAGTAAGAAAAGGGAATAACAGTTGGTTGCTTAAATAATACACAACTCATTTGATATTGTTGGGTAAGTCAACATGCAGATAGTTGAAAAGAAAACTTACTTCAAACAAAGTCTGGACGGATGATATCGTCGGGGAAGTTACCATATATCTCATGACCAGGCTCTTTTATGTGCAGCGCAATTCCAGTGCCTGCTTGCAGTTCATAAAACTTAGCAATTTCCTTCCAAAAGCCAGTGCCAAAATAGAAGTCACCACATTCATCAAGTATTATAGTAGCAACGATTGTAAATCTATGGTTTGTGTGCAGTATGACATCCCTGAAGTCTTGATTTATGTAAAGGGAAAGATTGTGCACTACAGATTCTGTTGCATAGCAAGGGATGCACTGCAGAAAATGGTAGGATTGTTAAGGAAAAAATGGTAACATGCAAATCTGGGCCCAAATGGAAAGAACTGTACAACAGTCAAAATCGAAGGACAAAAATTTATAATTAAACAGATAGGGTGTCGGGGATATACCCCGCGGCGTAAACCGGCCAGAAGTATAACCCGGCCGAACTTGGCGGTTTATTTGAGACCTCGCTGACACTTGGCGATTCACCGCGACCAAGACAGACTGAGACGGTTTACAAGCAACCTGACCAACATTATGGTTCACTGGTAACCCGGTGGACGATACAGACGGTGACAAGGCCCAAGGCCCAGAAGGCCGGCTCATGTTATGGTGGGCCGGTTTAAGAGGAAAGGCATGAGGAATATTTGTCTTACAAGGAGTTAAGACCTGGACTTGTATCCGGTTTGTATTAGAGATAGACTAGTCCTAATCCTAATACGACTCCACATGTAACCCGCCCCTTCAACATATATAAGGAGGGGCGGGGCTCCCCAAAGAGGGACAAAAGGAAGAAGAAACAATCTCTAGGGCTAGACACAAAGAGCCGGTTTACCGGCGACTACCTCATGATGATAATGAGACCTAGCCACAAACAACATGTAGGGCTATTACCGGATGATGTTTCCCGGGGCCCGAAGCTGTCTAAATCCTCGTCTTGTGTTGCGTCTCTCGATTCCGCTCAACCCCTCTCAAGCTACTACATAGATGCATTGGCCTCATGACTAAGTCCTGACACTAGGACATCTGCCGTGACAGAACCACGACAGTTGGCGCCCACCGTGGGGCCTACGCACGGTGATGATGAGTTTTTGGAGGGATCTCTTCTACTGTTCGAGAAGCTCGTGATTTCATTATTAGATGAGGAAGAGCCAGCACCGAAGATCTATACCATCGGCAGACAATGGGAGCAACGAGGACAAAATTCAAATTCAGAGGAAATTAGGGTTGCGGTTGTGTGCTGCCGCAGGCGTCTCTGACGATCTGTCAATCCGAGGATACATCAAAATTTTCTGCTACAGCGCCCGACGCAGTACATCGAGACGGGCAGGAGTTCATCCGTACGTGTACAGATCACAAAGCTGCAACCATGTTTTTTCAACCAAGACAGCTGCAGAGTCGATGTTACTCCTTGTTTCAAAACTCGAGGAGATATTGACAGGCTACATGACTGTTTGCACCAAATCTAAATATCAGTACTACTGGTACTAGATCCCATACGAAGCCTCAAGTTTGTTTACGTGAAAGGTGATAGTTTGGGCACGAGTCCCTATAGAAGATGGATTGATCAAGTGGTATATATCCTCACGTAAGGAACAAAGGCAGCTGGCCGATCTAGTCTGGGGCAGAGGTGATTCAAACTTGGATATCTATGTACGAGGGAAACAGCCCACGACCCAGATATGAACACGGTTTTCCGCCAAGCTCCGCTTGGTCAACCGCCGCCTGCACGACGCTCGCGTCGAAATCGCCACATTGCCGGCCGTCTCCGCGTCCGCGGCCTCTCAAGTCGCCGCCTTGCGTGACGGGCTCTCCACCGCGGCCGCGGAATTTCCTCACCTGCGGTCTACTGCTGGGCCGCCGGGCTTTGCTCCGCTGCTATTTCTCCCGCTGACCTCGCCAAATCGCTGTAGGCCGCTTCCACCGCGACCAATTGCGGCCTCGCGCCATCGCTAAGTCGTCGTCACCGTGGCTTGCATCTACCACAGCTACCTCATCCCTGAGTCGCCGCCCGCTTTTGAGCCGCTACTTCCATCGCCGGAGCGCCTCCGCAGTCGTTCCAAAAATGCCTCCCGCTGCGTCTCACTCTGGTTTTGAGCCGCCCGCGCATGTTGTGAGTCGTCGTCGTCATGCCTTACTTCTGCCATGGACCTGCTACGGTCTGTCGTGGGGCACGGATGACACACCCTGACGGCACCTGGTGTCTTCTCTGCCACAACCGCGTTGAACTGCCGCTGCCCCGGGCCGCCTCGAGTGCCTCTGCCATCGCGCGTAAATCGCTGGGTCTCACCAGACTCCGCCCGCACCGACCTACATCAACCGCCGTCCGAGCCGCCCTCCACCTCAACTCTACGGCAAGGACGTGCTTTCCTACCATCCTCGACTCTGCTGTAAGCTGCCGCAGCGGATTCAATCTGCCGGAGTTCGCCTCCATGGCCTTTCCACCGCGGACTCGCTGAGCCGCCTTTGCCTCATGCGCCGAAGCTGCCGCTAGCCAGACCTGCTGCTGCTCGCTTCCGCAGAGTCGACATGACCCTCTGTGGTCTCCGCCTTTGCTGCCGAGTCCCCCAAGTCGCCCGCGTTGGGCCCTTACCGCTACCACTTGGCCTTGCGCGAGACCCGCTGGCGCGGGTTTACCTCCAGGCAGGCCCGCGGCCTCGCTTTGATGCCAATGAGCCGCCTCCGCTCCGCCTTAATCCGCCGCTCCCTCCGCTGGCGTTGCCACTGCCTTGGGCGTCGCCCACTCCATACTGCACCGAGTTACCGACGTCTGTGCGGCGTTACAAATCATCAAGGATCAGACATCAATCATGGAGTGGTCATTTGGTACTAATTGAACAAAGAAAAATCAGTCACATAGGAGTACTGGTTGAGCACTGTTTACGTAAAAACCAAGTTGACGAGGACGCCCAAGGTACGATGCGCTGTTCAAGGGGCAAGACCCACTTAAAAAATCAATGGATGCATGGCTGTTTGGACGTGAAGGCCACCTAGTCAAATTGCCGTACAGTCACTTCATCCGAAAATATATCAGGTGATATCCGTCCAGTTTGTTTTCATAGAACATATTAATTTTTGTGTGAACAATTACTTTGGCATGTGAAATTTTTTGACGCAGGACAATTATTCATTACAAATGAGGCGTTATATTACGGGCGCGGAGCACGCGCTAGCAATGTTCTGCACCGGCGTTTCGTTCGTGTCATACCACCCGGTGAATGAACATGCGCAAGTCACCGTCCCTGTGGCCCAGTTTACATCAGCTTGCCGGGACCGCGCCCGCGGTTAACTCGCCCGTCCGTGCCGGTTTACGACATCGGTGCCGATTTTCCCCATCCGCACCGGCATATAATGCCATGGTCGGCTCATCTGTCCGAGTTGTCTGACGCTGCGGTCGTCTTTGTTGTCCGTATCTCGCGGCCTGGTCTACATCAACACGCCAGGCCGCACCTGTCTGCATGAGATGTTTGAGTATAAAGCCAGTCACTGCTTGGGTAGCCTGGTTTTCTTTCAAATTGGAGGCAAATTATCATATACTATCAGCCGCCGTCTTCACGGGGTGGTTCAATGGGCAGGTGCATAAGTCGCCGCCACTACAGTTTGGTTAACTTCAAATCGCCAGTTGGAAGGAGCCATTGGCCGAGTTGCTGACACGGCTCATACGGGATCATTTTTAACCCGCCGCAGTCACCTCAAATTTCTGTGGATTCACATCGCGTTATCAACATCAATGATATACACCTTCTGCTATGGTCAAACACGGAGAATCTCAAGGCAACTCCTCAAGTCGTCTTAAGACTCGGGGGCTACGATGACTTGACTCAGCAAATCTTGCCAGTTTCAGCAAATTTAGGAACCCCAGGACGATGGAGGGAAAGACAACCCGGTCCCGGAGGCTACTATTATATTGATGAAAATTTAAAGGCCGTCAGATGATTTCTTGTTTAGAAAGTATATGATAGTTACAAAATCCCGGCTCAATAAAGAAGTTCCGGGTCATCAGAAGGGATTCCTGTTTAAAATCCGGCTCAAGGCAAGTCAGTCTCACTGAAGCTCTCAAATATCCGGTTTACAATCTGGTTCAAGGGAAATCTGTTCTCCCACAAAGCTCTAAAGCTCTCAAATCCGGTTTGAAAATGCCCGGTTCAAAAAGGAATTAACTTCTCGCAAGTTCGAGTTTAAAGGCCGTCAGAAAATTTCCGGCTGAAAATGAAGATTCCGGTTTAAAATCCGGTTCAAGGGAAAGATGTCTCCTACAAAGCTTTGAAGCTCTCAGTATCCGGTTCAAAATCCCGGTTCAAGAAGAATTTATCTCTTGCAAAAAGTTAAAGGTTGCCGAAGAGGACCTGCTGCCATGATGCGCGGTTCAAACATGAATTTATACAATATCACTTAGGGGCTTGGTCGTATCCGAACCATAGCTACACCTCTTGATCGGCGCAATGCCACAACATCACTTGGGGGCTTGGTCGTATCCAGACCATAGTCACACCTCTTGATCGGCTCAGAGCCAAATCAATACGGGGCCAAAGAGAGTGTTGTAAAACAACAACTCAAACATAGGCACCCACTGAGCACAGCTCAAAACGTTACTTGGGGATTCTTTGCTATCGCAATGAACTTAGAATCTACACTTGTAATGGGCTATCAAGCCATGGCTTGGAAGCCTGGTGTATACTCCTAAAACCCCGGGTTAACCTGCCTCTTTTAGTAAGTTACTCCGCCCAGGTAAACCTGGTATGACCCTTCAAACTTTGACAAGTTACTCTAAAATAGAGACCCTGAACTTGTCAAGTTAAAACGATGATTGGTTAAGGATTGAGGACCATCTTAAAAGGCTTTGCAAAAATGGTTTAATTCAGTGGCCTGCCAGCCCATGAAAAGCCTCGAATTTGGGGCCTGGCAGCCCGTGAAAAGCCTCGACTACAACGGTTTTTATTTGCCTTTTGCTAAGTTTTCTTTGTTTTCATAAGATTTGTGATGTTTTTTAAACCGGTGTTCATCAACCCGGTTAGGTTGTCAACTCCAAGTTGTCAGTACATGATCAGTTATAATCCGGAGATTATTAATCCGGTCTGGTTTCGACTATAAGTCGCCAGAATTGAATATGAATAAACCGGTGTTTATCACAACCCGGAACGGTTTTATCATAAACCAGCACAATATGGGAGGAGTTATCAGTACTCAAAATTTGGGTTATCACCCTTACTACAAAAAGTTGGTAAACCAACAATGTGATTCAATGTCACAGGTATGATATATTTCATATTTGATTATTCTTATGTGCAGCCTTGGTTATAAACCCGGGTTATATGTTGGGCATTATGACCCATCCGGTGGTAAACCGCCAGGACACTTTAAACTTGTTGTATGCAGAAACAGGTTGGGTAAAGCATGATTATAAATCACTGACGTTTATTAACCCGGCCTGGCTTTCGACTATAAGTCGCCAGTATGATGATAAATTATCCGGTGTTTATTAAACCGGCTTGGCTTTGGACTATAAGTCGCCAGTATATATTTGGATTGCGCCATTGGAATAATGCGCTTATAAATCATTGGGTTATATTATTCAAATAGCCAAACTTGGCTGAATTTTCATTATGATATTGAATGAATAAAGTTTTTCATATCGGATTATATTATCTTGAATAGCCAACATGGCTGGATTTTTATGGTTATTAATAACCGATATTATTGAGGTTTTCAAAGTCGCTTTAGCGCAATGGCTATTATTTTATCAAAGGATATGATTTATTCTACAATGGAAGGAATAGTCCCGAGTCGCTGCAGGCTTACGACCCGACACTTGGGGGCTACATTATTCAAATTGAGATTATATAAAATATGCAAGTCTCATTTCACTGCAAGCATGCACCATGACACTTGGGGGCTAATGCAAAGTCATTTTTATTGGCCTTATTGAAGACCCGACTCATCACATCATAATGAGCCGGCCCTTGGGGGCTACCAATTGCTCCTGTCAACAATTCAAGGTATACAAGTCTTAAAATCATTATATTGAAAGGTCCATTGCTCAGTTGGTAAAGCACAAAGCTCTTAACCTTGTGGACGTGGGTTCAAGCCCCATGATGGGGGTTACATTATATGATGTTCTTTTCAAAGAAGTATATATAAAGTACCAGCTCAATATTATCTTACTGAGCCGGCCCTTGGGTGCTACACGTTATTGTTCAAATCTACTTGATTATATTTATAAAGTCCCTGCTCATTATTGCATAATGACCCGACACTTGGGGGCTACATATATGGAGTATTCAGTTTTTACTAGTGATTGAGATGAACAACATGGATTTCTTCAAAGTGGCAGTAATTATATGGAAACAAGTCTTAAGCCATCACTTTGTTCTGCTCAAGACTTGGGGGCTACAGGTAATATGGATATAAGGGAGAAATATCTTCAAATTCTCAGTTCTGAGCAAACCAGATGGACCGGTGTCTGAAACAATTATGACCCGGTGTTGGTAACAATTATGACTCGGTGCCATCCATATTTACAATCCGACAATTTTGGTAATATTAAACCAGCAAGTTTTACATCTACAAACCGGCTGAATATCATATGAGTATTTCAAGACCAATATTTCTTAAGCCGGCGTTTTGGAAGCCGACTCAAGTGGATTATTCTTCACTATATTTTTCTATGAGAAACCAACGTCAGCAATTTGAGTATGAAGCTGGTTATTGACCTGGATTTTCTAGAAGAAGGAAATGAGAAGGAATTAAGGATGATCAGGTGCCGATTTACAAGAATTTTTAACCCGGAGCATAATCTGTCAAGTTTGTTCTTGTGTTTATTTTACAGGATCAGTTTAACATGGATAAATCCAAATTAAACTGGGGGCTAATGTCGGGGATATACCCCGCGGCGTAAACCGGCCGGAAGTATAACCCGGCTGAACTTGGCGGTTTATTTGAGACCTCGCTGACACTTGGCGATTCACCGGCGACCCGCACAGACCAGACGGTTTACAAGCAACCTGACTGAACATTATGGTTCACTGGTAACCCGGTGGACGATACAGACGGTGACAAGGCCCAAGGCCCAGAAGGCCGGCTCATGTTATGGTGGGCCGGTTTAAGAGGAAAGGCATGAGGAATATTTGTCTTACAAGGAGTTAAGACCTGGACTTGTATCCGGTTTGTATTAGAGATAGACTAGTCCTAATCCTAATACGACTCCACATGTAACCCGCCCCTTCAACATATATAAGGAGGGGCGGGGCTCCCCAAAGAGGGACAAAAGGAAGAAGAAACAATCTCTAGGGCTAGACACAAAGAGCCGGTTTACCGGCGACTACCTCATGATGATAATGAGACCTAGCCACAAACAACATGTAGGGCTATTACCGGATGATGTTTCCCGGGGCCCGAAGCTGTCTAAATCCTCGTCTTGTGTTGCATCTCTCGATTCCGCTCAACCCCTCTCAAGCTACTACATAGATGCATTGGCCTCACGACTAAGTCCTGACACTAGGACATCTGCCGTGACAAAACCACGACATAGGGTAAACATGATGTCATGGAAATATGAGAGTAATTGAAAGAACAATACATTATCAATTTGCCTAATATAGAAAGAAGAGGGGGAAAATCCCCTTTGACGTATATGGTGCACGTGGCACCTTTTATCCAAATGTAGTAATATTTAGAATGTGTTCAGGAAAGTAGGCCATGCCAGCCGATTTAGGGTGAGATTGAACATACGCGCGCATCCTCAAGTCATCTGGTACGGTGAGATGGAATGTCTGGCGGAGGCCCCAAGGTGTGTCCGCGCACTGTACACTCTATGAACGGAAGAAAACCCTCAAATCAGCTCGAATAAAAATGAATTCACGGCAATTTTGGCCGGGTGATTAAAGGAGGCAGATGAACTGGGATAAGAGATGAGATAACATCTCATTGAATTAGTTACCTTGTTTTCCATGAGAAAGAACCCTCAGTACAGCAGATTCCCCAACCGAGCAGAGCTGGGTCGACCGCGTGTAGCGTCGATAAAGTCGATGGCGATAGGCGGTGGCAAGCGGAAGTGGCGAAATGCGGTGGGCTTTGCCGGCAGCCTGGTGGTGGCGGCATGCGTCGAGCGAAGTGTTTACCGCTGCAATAGGCGGTGCCATGCATAGACGCGGAGGAGCTTGTGCAGGTGTGAATGGGGACCGAAGGGGGTGGCGGGCGGGGTGAGAGTTTTTGTGACAATGGGATGGTGAGGGTTTTCTTTTTTCTTTTTTGAATTGGGTGGTGAGGATTTTCTATCCCACAAAGTATTTTGGAGGTGACGGTTTGCTAGAGCCAACCGCGTGTGATTGACGCAACAGGAAAAATGAAAGTCATTGCTCACGGTTGCAATTTTGGGAACCGTCTGTGATTGACGTACTACCTCTGTCTTGGTTTATTGGTCCCCTTTGTAATTTTTACCAAATTTTGACCAAATATTTAACTAAGAAATGTTTATGCATGTCACCAAAAACTATATCGTTAAACACTATGCTCAAATACCCATCTAACGATATAATTTTTGCTGACCTGCACTAACATTTTGTCAGTTAAACCTTTGGTCAAAATTTAACACAAATTACAAAGGGGACTAATAAACCAAGACGGAGGTAGATTCCATCAACCGAACTGATTGCATCCATATCCCATGGTTAGACATAAGTAAACATAGATTAAACATACTCAGACATAGATAATAAGCGTACACGTACACAAGCATAGTTCAGCCATAAGTACATAGTTCAACCGTCATTAAGCATATACTCAAGCGTACATAGTTCGATCCCACATCTCATCTCACATGTCGGCACGATCCTGAAGCTTCTCCAGGTACTCGGTGTACGCGACGTGCGCCTCCCTGCGAGAATACTTCTGCTTGAAGGAGCCAACGGCTCGTCCTCTTGCATGCGCCAGAACACTTAGATATGCGTCATGAATCTTGTGGTTGCAAAATGGGCATTGATAGCCGCCGTTCCAGGTCCTTATACACCTTTTATGCATTCCCGCATAAATCTGCTTCAGGATTTGCCTCTTGTACCTCCTATGGACATCTTCATCCTCACTGTCCACATTGTCAGACAGCACCTATACAAATAGTAAAAAAAATTTGGCATCAAATCAATGATTACATGCTGAAGTAGGATTAGGAATTTATGGCTATTTATTTATACATATCCAGAGATTATGGTTCAATTTTTAAGCACAGTCGTCTATGTACAGACCAATCTTGAAGAAAATAATGGCACAAACATATGTAGGTCATTCAAAATCAATTGACAAGTCCTGGCTAGGAATTATTAGCACGAACACTAACCCTAGTCGGATTACTAGCAGGAATCATTTGCACAGATGCAACAACTAATCACTTATCACTTGTACCATTCAAACAATCAATACACTACACAGATCTAATGAAACTTCAGTTTTCATCTATTGGGAGAACATAACCATAGGATTTCTATTCCAAAAAAGGGGAGGCAGGAGTAACCAGAGAAACCCTATGATCTATTTGACACATAAATGGGTATAGATGACTAACCAGCTATCCGTCGTCGTCGGAGTCATCGCCGGAGTGGCCGTCGGAGTCGTCGCCAGGGTCGGCACCACAGTCGGTGTGGAACTCCGCCTCCGGCTGTGGAAGCTCGACGCCGCCGACGATGTCAGGGTGCAGCGATAACTCGCCGGTGGTGACGGCAACCTCTGTCTCCGTCTCCACGCCGTGCTCCGATGCTTTAGCAGCCCCGGCGTCGCCACTCCCTCCGATGGGGTGGTTCGGCGGCATCCTCATACACTGATGGCTTTGAGGACTGAGAGCGGCGTCGTGGATGCAAACGGAGAGAGAGGATTGTGTGTGTGGCGAGGATGGGGGGTGCGACCGCTCGGGCGCACCATTAATATGGAGTTGTGGGAGTTGTGGGAGAGAGGCGGGCGGCGGTCAAACTGTTGGCTCGCCTCCCGGTGAGCCTGCGCTACGGACTGCTGGCATGCCTGCCAAAGTTTCACACAGCTACTCGCACGCCTCCCGATGACACCGCACAGCGAGCACGCCTCCGTCAATTCACACACCTGCACGCACACCTCCCGGTCTACCTGCGTGGCGGACTGTTCGCATGCGTCCCGCCAACTCACGCCTGTTCGCACGGCACACGGGTCGTGCGGCGGCACGCATATTGTCTTTCTATTTGGATGATTAATGCTGCCACTTTATTGCTTAACCGAATCATGGCACGTATCCATTGTTGGTCTAACTCTCACGGTTCGAATAAATAATCCGTTTGGGATATTGGTTCCCAATTATTAATAATCTCCCGTTTGTAATTATATAAAGATTACATCAAAACTGGTCTCAAATTTGACAAAAAATAGTACGATGCCACTTTATATTGGTGTCCATATGACAACACGATAAGTTTCATGAACTTCAAATAAGTTTTGGATGCATTAGAATTTTAAAAATCAAGATTCTCAATGTTTGAAATTTGTTGCAGGGGAGCAAACATGCACCCAGCGAGACACATGTGTTTTTGCAATCCATTTAGGTGCACTGTCACGTGTGCATGTAGCTCAAATTTGATTTTTGCACATTATACCTGTAGAAAATCAATCAATTAATGTACTAAAACGTCTTAATGATCTCTGTGATTTTTTCGAAATTAAAACGTCCCTCCTTTGGTAACATATGTTCACCACGGGATAATTAATTTAACATGCATCGTAGTTGTGATGGATTCGCGGTGTGTGTGTGTGGGTGTGTTCGTCTGGGGGTGGCGGGTGGCTCCACTACGAGTTGTGAGCCACCGTGTGGGTTGGACGTTTTGTTAGGCAGGCCGGTGCCACATCAGAGTCGTGAATTCGTTATTTAAAACATTACACAACCCTTTCATACATACATGTTTTGGCCACATGTAGTCGATGGTTGTCCTACACGACACTCGATACTCGCGTGTGACGCTTTCTATGGGCCCTGAGGTCGTCGTCCATCACTTTGACGAACAGCCGGCAGTGAGGTTAATTTGACCAGCAATGTAGAATATTTTTTGTTTGTGTTATGGTGGTATACAGTATGCGTCGAAGAGGTGGGAGGGGACTAGCATATATAATATACGTACGCGTTCGTGAACAAGTACACTTCACTCAGTGTCGGGACTTTTGGGTTTCCGAGGCACATGCCACATCAAAATTGTGAAATTGGCTATTCAAATATCACACAACACCTCTTTGGGCCACATTCATGCACGCGGTGGTTATCCTAGCTAGGACACTCACGTGTGATGTTTCCATCTGTGGGCCCACGAGGCCATCATCGATGCATGCATGCATCACTTTGACCTACATCGGGAGAGGTTAATTAATTTCACCATCGATGAGGATTCTTTTTGGTTGTACATATTACGGCAGGAGCATATAGTATGCGGTGAAGAGGGGGGAAGGGACCATCATATGTAGTACGCTTCAGGAACCTCGCTCTGTGTGGGTGCATGGTTTACGGTTTTTGAGGCATGTGGCACATAAAAGTTGTGCATTTGGTATTCAACGTATATATGCTTGGCCCACATGCAAAGCGGTGGTAGTTGTCCTCTCGCACCCACTTAAGCGGTTATCAGCTATATCGATGCTTTCCATCTGTGGGCCCGCTTGGTCCATCACTACCTTTTGCCTGACAACACAAGAGAGGTTAATTTGACTTAGGAGGGGATTATTTTTTTGCTTGTAATACGGTATATATATATAGGCCATGCTCTGGGATGACACACATGATACAGTTTGAGCACACACACATGCATGTGTTCGCATGAATCTCTCCCATCGAGTCGAAGTGGCTAGTACAATGACACATCATGAACCGATCTCGCTCTGTGTGGGGAGCTAGTGTATGATTTTTAATGTTGTGAAATGGTATTCAAACATGCATGCATGCATCACCTCCATACATATGCATGTAGTAGTTGCCTTCGAATGGTACACTCCCTCGCGTGGTTATCGGCGACAAGCCTATATATTCGTGGGCCCACGTGGACATCCATGATCACCTTGACCGACAACAAGATAGGTTACAATGGCGGATTCTTCATTTGGTTTGTGTTATCGTAGTATAGGTCATGGTGAGATTCAGACCTAATTAAGTTTGAGCGCATATACTATGCACGCATGCATGCATGAATCCCCATCGTTGGCTTGAAGTGTGGTGTAACATACATATGCATCGTCAACCTAATCCTCACTCAGTGTGGGAATTTCTAGTTCGAAATCGCGGTGCCACATCAAAGTTGTTCCATTGTTACTCAAAAACACACCTCTGCATACATATGTTTGGGCCACACGCATGCAGTGGTGGGACTAGCTACTTGCGTGATTATTGGCGAGCTAGCCCATCTCCGGGGTCGCATGGACGACCATCACTTTGAGCAAAAACAAGAGAGAGGCTGTACGACCAAGGTGGATTGTTCTTGGTCCGTTTTACGATCCATCTTGGTGAGAGATGCCTCTCTGGCCCGCCGATTGAAAGTGTGTGTGGGGGGGGCTGCTACTTCGTGTGACGATGTCACGATGATTGCAATGGAGGAGTGACGTACCATAGCACACTATATAGGCTCACTGCTGGCTCTCCTTTTTTGTGATGTTCCATGAAATTGCCACATACATCTTGTACTTTTTCATTGTGTAACCCTATCTGCAAGTTGACACGGCTAATTTCAGACATCTCTACATGATAATACATTGCATATCCCTTGCGCATATTTAAACCACCAATTAATGATTGTGTGTGTAGCATAAACTAGCCATGACTTTGTGTGCTGGACTAGCAAGCACTCTAAGGGAGCCTAATGTAGTGTACTGGAATTCCTACATGCCACCTACGATTTTGTGTAATGTACTGCCTTTGTTCCTAAATATATGTCTATGTAGAGATTCCAGTATGGACCACATACAGATGTATATAGATGCACTTTCGAGTGTAGATTCACTCATTTTGCTCCGTATGTAGCCTATAGTGGAATCTCTAGAAAGACTTATATTTAGGAACGGAGGTACGAGGTAGTATCATGTATGACATCTACATATCTAATTTAGCAGCCAGTAGTAGAAATCATTGTCTGCACAAAGGGATTATTGGTCGAAAATCCTAGCAAAGCACGCTGGCAGGCACAGAACAATACAAGAGAGAGAGACACGCTTACAAGATCATAACAATGCCTCGGTCCAGGATCTTGGTTGGCCAAGCTGTTAGATCCAGAAGAAACATCATCCTTGTAGTTTTTGCTACCTGCATAACAGTAACAAATGACACTGTTAGTATATTTGAAGTACATCGGGCAGGTGATGCTGGACGGGTTTAAAGGTGACAAGTACCTAGGTCGTGGCGGGTGCTTGACATCTTGCCAGACGGTGGGAATCGGGTTAGAAACGTCAAGGGTGATGACGCTGCGCTGGCTGTCGGGGTCCGGTAAGGAGATCTTGAACCGTCGAGTAGGGTGTTTGTGGAGCGACTCCGGTAGGGTAGACTACGGTGTGGGCGAAGCGGATCTGTGGCCGTGGACGAGGGCGTTGGTGAAGCTGCTCCGGTGGTTGGGTTAAGGATGGTGTCGATGATGCGGATCTGCGGCCATGGACGGGGCGTCAGAAGCTGCTTTGGTAGGTTGGATGAGGGCCGAGGAAGCGGATCAGAGGCCGTGGATTTGTGAGTTGGCAAAGCGGCCCCGGTAGGGTTAAAAATGGTATAGGCGAAGCTACTCCGGTGGGGTTGACGATGGTGTCGGCGAAGCGGCTCCGGTAGGGTTGAGGAAGGTGTCGGCGAAGAGGATCAAAGGCCGTCGACCTGGGCGTCCGTGGGGCGGCTCCGGGGGGGGGTGTGGACGAAGCATCTCTGGTGGGGAGTATGAATGAGCCGCTGCAGATGCGCTGCAGTTGACAAGAATACCGGTGAAGCAGATCTGGCGTCGTGGACAAGGCCGACACGAATGGGCTGTGGTACAGTGGTGGATGAGCAGTCTACTTGTTTCTAGGGGAGGTGGGAGGGGTAGATGCGGCCGCAGAGGCAGATCCGGCGAGGTGGACGCTGCTGGCAGTGAATGGGCTCTGGTACGCCGATGGATGAGCAGTCTAGGGTTTCGAGAGGGGAGGGGAGAAAGGCCGATGAAGTACGGACGGCGTGATGTGATATGCTCTGGTGCTGTGGAGTTAGTCGTTTTTGCGAGAGGGGGAGAGGAAATGGGGGTGCTGTGTAGTGGGGGGAACTGGAAGTTACCAAAGCAGCCCCGACCTATTATGTATATGAGGGCGGTATTGTAACTGTTGGTCTCCGTGCACCAAGGACAAAAGGGGAATTTTGCATGCTAAAGACTAAGGTGGTGGATATTTTAGAAGGAGGCGGGAGATTTTGCCGCCCGCGGGGTCGTTCGTATCCAGTTTCAACTAATTTTGGACCGTGCTAGCGGGAAGGTCATGCGAGACTGTGTACACGGGCACGCGTCGTGATTAATAACGGTGTGAAGTCCACCCTAAAAAAGACAATAACTCGGGATGATGCACTGATAACTTGGACGTTCACACGGGCGCGGCCAATCGTACGGGTGTTGTCGGTGTTCTGGGAACGGGGGTCCCCAGACTTGCCTGCTTGCGGCCCACGGCGTGGCTATGCTAGCAGGTCGTATGGCCCATCTTCATCGACAAGGCGTTCAAGACCCTCGCGAGGGGCCAAGCCTCGTGGGGCAGACGACCCAGGACCTCCTCCAGAGCGGCCACGGTCGGCAGGCTCACAAGCAGCGGAGATATCAAGGCAGGACAAACCTCGCGAGGCTCTCGTGACGTGAGCCATGACGATCGACACTAGGCGGGCGCCAGCGCCCGCAGTGCCCTTGTTTCCTCTTTGGTGCTAAGGAAGCAGGCGCAGGCGCGGAGTACCGAGGCATCAAGCAAAGGCTATCGGTGCAACGAGACCGAAGACCAGCAGGACGGCAAGACGGAGGTCACCATGGAGCCCAAGACGGCGTCACCACCAGAGCCTTTTGCAGGCGAAGACCACTTTTGTCAGGATAGCTTGTACTAGCTGTCCCCTTTCAAATTGCCCGCCGTTGTTGGCTCCCTTCCCGCTCAATATTTGGGGAGAGGACCATGGCATATATAAGTAGAACTAGCAACCACAGTAGGGGGAGGATGAGATCTAGAGCCAATCCCTAGCCACACACCAAACACAAGAACACCTCAACCTCAGGAGGTTATTCTTCCCCTTGTACTGTAAATCATCAGCCCAAGAGGCAATCCACCACCACCACACTAGAGTAGGGTATTACACCACAACGGTGGCCCGAACCAGTATAAATCTCGTGTCTTTCTGTGTTGCGAGTTCGTCGAGTTCATCCACGAGATCTTAGCGAGCTAGGGCGCTGATCGGTAGGAGAGAACTTCGCGCGCACCCCAGAGTTCGAACCTTAAGGGTTTTGCCGGAACCCGTGATTCGACATTTGGCACGCCAGGTAGGGGTGCGTCGTAGCTTCTCCTCCGTCTATCTACGCTCTACCCTCATGGCAGGCGCCCCACCACCGGCTCCAATGGCCGGTGCTGACAACGGGGCCAGGGGGCTCCGAGCCCTGGCCCTTTATGTCTACTACGCAACCTTCTCCTTGTAGACGTTGTTGGGCCTCCAAGTGCAGAGGTTTGTAGGACAGTAGCAAATTTCCCTCAAGTGGATGACCTAAGGTTTATCAATCCGTGGGAGGCGTAGGATGAAGATGGTCTCTCTCAAGCAACCCTGCAACCAAATAACAAAGAGTCTCTTGTGTCCCCATGTCACGCCCAATATGCGACCCTATCCAAAAGGAACTCGACGGTCCCACCAAGGATAGACCCGCATATTGAAACGGTTTTGCAGGGTGGATATCATTACATCAACATTACATAATAGATGGGGAATCCCGGCTACAAGACATTTCGACAGCAATAAAACAAGACCAGCAAAGCCGCCCGGATGTGCCGACAAATCCCGATAGGAGTCGCATGTACCTCGTTCTCAGGGCACACCCGGATGAGCAGTCCATACAACTAAAACCAGACCTCAAGTTGCCTTGAGGGGCGCTGCACAGGGTTTAGTTCGGCCAGCACTCAAGGAGCACTGGTCCGGGGGCTAAAATAAAGATGACCCTCGGGCTCTAAACCCAAGGGAAAAAGGGCATAGGTGAGGCAAATGGTAAAACCAATGTTGGGCCTTGCTGGAGGAGTCTTATTCAAAGCGAACTGTCAAGGGGTCCCATAAATCACCCGACCGCGTTAGGGACGCAAAATCCGGGAACATAATACCGATATGATGGAAACTAGGGCGGCAAGAGTGGAACAAAACACCGGGCATAAGGCCGAGCCTTCCACCCTTTACCAAGTATATAGATGCATTAATTAAATAAGATATATTGTGATATCCCAACAAGTAAACATGTTCCAACAAGGAACAACATCTCCATGTTCCAACAAGGAACAACCTTCATCTTCACCGCAACTAACAACGCTATAAGAGGGGCTGAGCAAAGCGGTAACATAGCCAAACAACGGTTTGCTAGGAAGGGTGCAAAAGGTTAGAGGCTGACATGGCAATTTGGGATGGCTTGATAAACAGGTAATAGGTAGCGCAGCATAGCGATAGAACGAAGCAACTAGCATAGCAATGATAGTAGTGAGATCCAGGGTAGCGGTCATCTTGCCTGAAATCCCGCAAGGAAGAAGAACGAGTCCATGAAGAAGACGAACGGATGAAGCCGAACCAAGCATAGACGAACGAATCCTCACGATCGCAACGAAACCGGAACTAACAAGAAGAAGCACACAACATAGTAAACACACCACACATGAACAAGGCATGATGCACAATCAAGCATGATGCATGACAAGACTACATGAAGCTACTCATGGTAAAAGATGATGCAAACAAGAGCAACACATCAAGGCAAGTTTAAATGAGGCCGGGAACGACATATAACAATTCCGGTAAGTCCTCATATGCAAATTTCGAAATTGGTCCAGATCTGAATAAACCTTATGTTCAAGTTGTTAAACAGCAAGTTAAGATGCACCAACATGATCTACACGAAATTCTAGTCAAGTTACATATAAAGTTCATTTAATTCGGAGCTACGGCCTAGAAGATATGAGCAAAACAAGTTAACCATGGCATTGATGCAAAATGCGCCCAAACATCAAGCAAACACCTCGAAACATGGATGCAACATGATAATATGAAACTACATGCAAAATCAAGCAAGTTTCATGTAGAGCACACACAAAACGGAGCAACGGTTCAACACATACACCCTATACAAGTCATGACAACAATCTGTCCAAAACAGCAACTAGGCATATTGCAAGCATCAAAACAACATGCTACAGGACCTCAACAAGAAAACAAAAGGCATGGACATGATGTACAGGTAAAGCATGACAAAACATGAACACTGAGCTATCTCCAGAAATCACTAGAACATGCTCAAACACACATGGCAAGATTGCAAATAATAACAGTTTCAGGCATATCAGGAAATAACATCAGGTTGCAATGTTTAGAGCTATGAAACAACATGTTACAGGAACTTATCATGGCAATCAAAGGCATGGCATGAATCAACTGAATGCATAGAACAAATGTCCTTTAGTGACCATAAGCCAAAAGGGATCATAAGATATGATGGCACCCATGTAAACATAGCAAGTTATATTACAGATTTAAACATGGCAGGAACAACGACAAGTAGGCATGTTGGTGAGCTTGAACCACTCACCACAGAGCAATACATGGCATGACAAGGCAACCAACAGTAAGAAGACATGGCATAGAAGCTATACATGGCAAGAACAACAACATAGCATACACGGATCAACTACAACAACCTTGGCAAAATTGAATAACATGTAAACAATCTGCCAGGAAACATTTTATAGCAAAAGTAGAGCTCGATTGACTCAAGCTATGGCACTCCATAATTGCAAACAAGGGCATGGATAGATAGAGAATAACCATATGTTCAAAACATCCTTACTGAAGTATCTCAAAAAAAGCATTGATCTCTCGGTAGCATCAAGTTTACATGGCATAAAAATATCAGCAGAACAGGGGCTGAAATCAGCAACATCATGAAGCCTAGTTTGCATGCTTGTGCTAGTCACCACAGAGATCACAAAAATACATGGCATACACCCCTGTAAATATGGCATGGCATATTACAAAACACATGTAGGACTCAAGTCCATAGGATGCACACATCAATCATGGCAAAATGACAAAGTGCATGTTCGATAAGAATCGAAACTAACATCACATAGCACTCTTCTAACAGCATTTAGGGCATCAAGATGAGCTCAAATGAAAATGATGCAATGAGATGAAATGATCTACTCATCGAGACGAACATTTTTACATATTATACGCACAAAACGGACCTACGGATGCATAGTTATGATGCGAAGAAAATGCAACAAAATACTGAAAATCTGAGACTTAAGAGTAATCGGGGTCAACCTCCGAAATGGATCTGGATCGGGTCCCGAGGTCGGCCGGACCTCGCCGGAGCGGACGGGGCCGGAGGCGGGGAAGACGGGGCCGGGGCGACCGGAGAGGGGCGGATCCGGCCGCGGCCAGGCCGGATCTGGCCGGGGAGACGACCGGCGGCGGGGTGCCGGCGAGAAGGACAAGGCGGGAGGAGCGGTGCTCGCGAGCTCTGCCGAGCGGTGGAGGGGCGGCTCGGTGACGATCGGGCGGCCGACGGGAGGCGCGGCACGGGCAGCGCGCGCGGCGCGACCGGTGGCGGCCGGACGGCGGCGGGACGGTCGGCAATGGCGCGAGGCGCCGGGCGCGCGGCGGGAGCGGGGCCAGGAAGCGCTTGCATGGCTGCGAAGCGGCGGCGACGACCCGGCCGGGAGGGTTCTCGCGCAGCCTGGGCGGCAAGGCGGCGGGCGGGCGGCGGTTGGCGGCGAGGCGGACACGTCCGGCGCGGGGATCTTTGTCCGGTGGCGCGAGGTAGGGGAAGGCTAGGGTTAGACCCGAAATTTCGGAGGGAGACACATATTTATAGGTAGAGGGAGCTAGGAGAGTCCAAATGAGGTGCGGTTTTCGCCCACACGATCGTGATCGAACAACCGAGAGCATGGAGGGGAGTTTGTTGGGTTTTGGGCCACTTTGAAAGGGGTGTTGGGCTGCAACAAAAGAGGCTTTTGCGGTTACCCGGTTAACCGTTGGAGTATCAAACGACCTCCAAATGATCCGAACTTGACAGCGGTTCACGGTGCTATACCAAGGCCGCTTGACAAACCTCGGTCCATTCCGAGACCGTTTAATACCGCACACGAAAAGAGGTAAAAGGGGGCGCCGGGAGACATAGGAGTGCCGGATTGCGAAACGGACAACGGGGAAAATGCTCGGATGCAAAATGAAATGCACATGATGACATGATATGAAATGCAGATGATGACATGGCAAAATGCAACACGCAAGCACATGACATGGCACCGACGGTGAATAACTGGCAGACACCTGGCGCATCGGATCCGGGGCGTTACAACACTCCTCCACTAACAAGAGATCTCGTCCCGAGATCTTAGGACCGAGACGGAAGAGAAAAGGGATGAAGTGAAACAAGAACTGAAGAGAAGAAGCAAAGAATCGAGAGCACTCGAGAAGAAGAGAGGAACGGCGAGAATGACGAGAATCGAAAGCTCACGGAAACAGATAGACTATGAAAGCACTCGTTCTAACCGGAGTGGTTAGAATGAGAAAAGAAACGAATAAGGCTGAAACGATTTAGGTAGCACTCCGGCTGAAACATGGAAGGAAAAGAACACGAGCTTCACACGATAGAATGACACTTGACGAGATGAACAATGCATTGCCTCCGGAAGAATTAAAAAAATGAATGTAAAGAAACTTAGAAGGAAGGGTTGAACGGAGTTTTTGAGAAAATCAACAACGAAAGAATAAGCTGGTCGTGGACTTATGGAAAACATCTCAAAATTATGAGGTGATCGCCGACCACAAACGGAAAAGATTAAATATCTGAGAAGAACGGAGAAATGCAAAACTCCACTTTAGAAGAAAATGAAGAATTATTTGCACTTCGAAAGGCAAGAAGGAAAGATACTTGAACTCCTCCAACAAAATCTTGATGAACTCTTGAGAGAATGAATTAAATCATGACGATCCACCGTGACGAACTCCGGTAACAAAAGGTGATGAGATAGAATGAAGGAGGAAAGAATAATATGAGCCTTGCGATGATTTAGATGGAGGTTCCAACGAAATGGCTGAGGAAATTGAACTCCGGAAAAGAAAAGATGAGAACACTTGGAACTAGAATTTATCCATCAAGAACACACTCCGAAGAAAAGGATTAATCACTTTGATGAAATAAGAATAAGATTTATTGTATGCTTATCCTTCATCAAATTAAATTGATGACAAGTAAAGGATTTTGCATATTACTTATTCTCTTTGAAAAAGGATTAAGGAGAAACATCGCACAAAACTTGAGAAAGTCTTCATGAACCACCGGTAGGATTGAAAGAAGGAATGGATTGATACGATAACAAAGGAAAAAGAATCTGAATGAACCACCGTGAGAATTCGGAAATGACTGATGGAAGAATCGCCGGGAAAAATTAGAAAAGCACGAAGATACTTGAGGGAATTTAGAGAAAAGATATCGAAGAGATCGCGAACTGATAGAAGAATACTTGAACGAAGCACCGGAAGAATATTGAGACGAACGAAGGGGCATGAATATGGAATAATTGGAGAACGAATTTGAAAAACTTAGAATGGAGAGATATTCTGAAAAGATGGCCTCCGGATGATCGAGAGAGAAAGCAACTCCTGAAATGCTCCGGATGGACGAAAAGAATTTGCATGACTAGAAACAATTTGATAGCATAACATCAAGCTAGGACCGCGAATCTCCGGGAGAACGGACAAGATTTAAGAGAAAAAATCTACGACGGTCTTCAACTGTTGAGAATGACGACGAGAGCCACCATGCAGAATTGTTGAGACGCTCCGGAAGAATGAAAAACAAAGAAGTTGAGTCAACAATGATATGGTTTGAAATCGATCTTGAAAAGGCATCTGACTGATGAAATTCATTCTTACGTCAAACTCCGAAAAGAATTGAGAATAACTCCGGGGAAATTAGAAGAGTCAGGTAAGATCCTGGGAAAAGACCTGTGGGTTAGGGCCCACTGAAGAGATAACACCGTTGGAAAGGATTGTTGAACAGATAGATGATGCACCGAAAGAACTGAAATATTTGACTGAGGTGACAACCTCGAATTAATTGGAACACAGACGAATCTCCTGAGATGTCTTCAACACTCCGGGATAAAAGAATGGCGAGAGGAGGAACGAGCAAGGAAAACACTTGAAGGAAAAGAATATGATTAACCCAAAAAACTTGAATTGAATCCACCGGAAAAGAAAAAGAGATAATGAATGTCAAACAAGACGAGAATTCACCGGTTGAAATAATTGAGGGAAGACTGAAGAGGCTCCGCACGAGTGAGATAGCTGGTCGAGAGAGAGTCAGACTCCGGGAAGAAAAGGGTGGGAGGGCGGGAAAACACAGGCAACTTGGAAGGGGAAACCGACGAATATCTTGAAGAGAAAACACCAGTTGAAATCATTGAGGAGGGAGAGCAAAACTTCACACGAGTAGGATGGATACTCGATTACGGACTCCGGTTCCGATAAGAAGAAGGGAGGGCGGGTGGGAAAAACAAGGACAACTGAGGATTGAACTTGCAACAATGGAGAGGGTCGAGTCAACTTGACGAGAAATGCACCGGATGAAAAGAGCTGAGGAACAACGATCGAAAAACCAACTGCGTGAACCTAAAGAAAAATTTGAAGGGGAAGAGTAGTAGTTCAAAACGCCCACGTCAGGATTCCTGACCAGAGCGACGAAGGGGCTGAGGAGTAAAAAGTAATCCTGCTCTCCGATATAACTAGACTCCGAAAATAGTTTTCTTCTAGACTCAACAACGGCCAGACTACACGATCAATCAAGGGGGCTCCAAAGGTCGGTTGAGGCTCTGATACCAACCTGTCACGCCCAATATGCGACCCTATCCAAAAGGAACTCGACGGTCCCACCAAGGATAGACCCGCATATTGAAATGCTTTTGCAAGGTGGATATCATTACATCAACATTACATAATAGATGGGGATACATACATAAGGCACAAATGCCACAAGAATACATCAACATCATAAACAAAATCAACATCCGTCTACGGATGAAACATAAACAGAAACTCAAACGACATCCACCACTGCTAGCCCAGGCCCGACCGAACCTAACCCCGATCAAGAAGAAGCGTAAGAAGAACTCCAATACAAGCAAACATCGCCTCACGCCATGATCATCGCATAACCTGTACACAGAATCGGTGGTGTAGTAATCAGGAGCCACGAGGACTCAACAATCCCATTACCATGGGTATCAAGACTAGCAAAGCTTAATGGGAAAGGAAGGGTAAAGTGGTGAGGTTGCAGCATCGACTAAGCATGATATGGTGGCTAACATACGCAAATGAGAGCGAGAAGAGAAACAAAGGAACGGTCGTCAACTAGTAATGATCAAGAAGTGATCCTGAACTCCTACTTACGCCGACATAACCCGAAACCGTGTTCTCCTCTCGATCAACCCCAAAAGAGACACTCACGGTTACGCATTACGGTTGGTGTATTTTAGAAGAGTTTGCTTCAAGTTTACTACAACCGGATATCAACAAATTCCCATCTGCCACATAACCGCTGCACGGCTCTCGAAAGTTTATACCTGCAGGGTGTCCCAACTTAGCCCATGATAGGCTCTCGCGATCAACGAAGGATATTCCTTCTCCCGGAAGACCCGATCAGTCTCGAATCCGGCTACAAGACATTTCGACAGAATAAAACAAGACCAGCAAAGCCGCCGGATGTGTCGACAAATCCCGATAGGAGTCGACGTACCTCGCTCTCGTGGCACACCCGGATGAGCAGTCCATACAACTAAAACCAGACCTCAAGTTGCCTTGAGGGGCGCCTGACAGGGCTCTAGTTCGGGCCAGCACTCAAGGAGCACCGGTCCGGGGGCTAAAATAAAGATGACCCTCGGCTCCGAAACCCAAGGGAAAAAGGGCATAGGTGAGGCAAATGGTAAAACCAATGTTGGGCCTTGCCGGAGGAGTCTTATTCAAAGCGAACTGTCAAGGGGTCCCATAAATCACCCGACCGCGTTAGGGACGCAAAATCCGGGAACATAATACCGATATGACGGAAACTAGGGCGGCAAGAGTGGAACAAAACACCAGCATAAGGCCGAGCCTTCCACCCTTTACCAAGTATATAGATGCATTAATTAAATAAGATATATTGTGATATCCCAACAAGTAAACATGTTCCAACAAGGAACAACATCTCCATGTTCCAACAAGGAACAACCTTCATCTTCACCTGCAACTAACAACGCTATAAGAGGGGCTGAGCAAAGCGGTAACATAGCCAAACAACGGTTTGCTAGGAAGGGTGCAAAAGGTTAGAGGCTGACATGGCAATTTGGGATGGCTTGATAAACAGTAATAGGTAGCGCAAAGATAGCGATAGAACGAAGCAACTAGCATAGCAATGATAGTAGTGAGATCCAGGGTAGCGGTCATCTTGCCTGAAATCCCGCAAGGAAGAAGAACGAGTCCATGAAGAAGACGAACGGATGAAGCCGAACCAAGCATAGACGAACGAATCCTCACGATCGCAACGAAACCGGAACTAACAAGAAGAAGCACACAACATAGTAAACACACCACACATGAACAAGGCATGATGCACAATCAAGCATGATGCATGACAAGACTACATGAAGCTACTCATGGTAAAAGATGATGCAAACAAGAGCAACACATCAAGGCAAGTTTAAATGAGGCCGGGAACGACATATAACAATTCCGGTAAGTCCTCATATGCAAATTTCGAAATTGGTCCAGATCTGAATAAACCTTATGTTCAAGTTGTTAAACAGCAATTTAAGATGCACCAACATGATCTACACGAAATTCTAGTCAAGTTACATATAAAGTTCATTTAATTCGGAGCTACGGCCTAGAAGATATGAGCAAAACAAGTTAACCATGGCATTGATGCAAAATGCGCCCAAACATCAAGCAAACACCTCGAAACATGGATGCAACATGATAATATGAAACTACATGCAAAATCAAGCAAGTTTCATGTAGAGCACACACAAAACGGAGCAACGGTTCAACACATACACCCTATACAAGTCATGACAACAATCTGTCCAAAACAGCAACTAGGCATATTGCAAGCATCAAAACAACATGCTACAGGACCTCAACAAGAAAACAAAAGGCATGGACATGATGTACAGGTAAAGCATGACAAAACATGAACACTGAGCTATCTCCGAAATCACTAGAACATGCTCAAACACACATGGCAAGATTGCAAATAATAACAGTTTGAGGCATATCAGGAAATAACATCAGGTTGCAATGTTTAGAGCTATGAAACAACATGTTACAGGAACTTATCATGGCAATCAAAGGCATGGCATGAATCTACTGAATGCATAGAACAAATGTCCTTTAGTGACCATAAGCCAAAAGGGATCATAAGATATGATGGCACCCATGTAAACATAGCAAGTTATATTACAGATTTAAACATGGCAGGAACAACGACAAGTAGGCATGTTGGTGAGCTTGAACCACTCACCACAGAGCAATACAAGGCATGGCAAGGCAACCAACAGTAAGAAGACATGGCATAGAAGCTATACATGGCAAGAACAACAACATAGCATACACGGATCAACTACAACAACCTTGGCAAAATTGAATAACATGTAAACAATCTGCCAGGAAACGTTTTATAGCAAAAGTAGAGCTCGGTTGACTCAAGCTATGGCACTCCATAATTGCAAACAAGGGCATGGATGGATAGAGAATAACCATATGTTCAAAACATCCTTACTGAAGTATCTCAAAATAAGCATGGATCTCTCGGTAGCATCAAGTTTACATGGCATAAAAATATCAGTGAGTAATCAGGGCTGAAATCAGCAACATCATGAAGCCTAGTTTGCATGCTTGTGCTAGTCACCACAGAGATCACAAAAATACATGTCATACACCCCTGTAAATATGGCATGGCATATTACAAAACACATGTAGGACTCAAGTCCATAGGATGCACACATCAATCATGGCAAAAATGACAAAAGTGCATGTTCTGATAAGAATCAGAAACTAACATCACATAGCACTCTTCTAACAGCATTTAGGGCATCAATATGAGCTCAAATGAAAATTATGCAATGAGATGAAATGATCTACTCATCGAGGCGAATATTTTGACATATTGTACGCACAAAACGGACCTACGGATGCAGAGTTATGATGCGATGAAAATGCAACAAAATACTGAAAATCTGAGACTTAGAGTAATCGGGGTCAACCTCCGAAATGGATCTGGATCGGGTCCCTAGGTCGGCCGGACCTCGCCGGAGCGGACGGGCCGAGGCGGGAAGACGGGCCGGGCGACCGGAGAGGGGCGGATCCGCCGCGCCAGCCGGATCTGGCCGGGAGACGACCGCGGCGGGTTCGGCGAGAAGGACAAGGCGGAGGAGCGGTGCTCCCGCGAGCTCGCCGGAGCGGAGGAGGCGGCTCGGTGACGATCGGCGGCCGGCGGGAGGCGCGGGCACGGCAGGCAGCGGCGGCGCACGTGGCGGCTGGACGGCGGCAGGGACGGTCGGGCGGCGGCGGCGAGGCGCCTCGGCGCGGCGCGGGCGGGCTCGGGCGCGCCCATGACGAAGCGGCGCGGGCGCACTCAGGCCGGGAGGGCCTGGGCTGGTTCATGGCAGGCAGCAGCGGGCGGCGGCGGGCCACATGGCAACGCGGGTTGGCAGCGCAGGCGGCTGGCGGCGAGGTGGACACGTCCGGCGGCGGGATCTTTGTCCGGTGGCGCGAGGTAGGGGAAGGCTAGGGTTAGACCCGAAATTTTGGAGGGAGACACATATTTATAGGTAGAGGGAGCTAGGAGAGTCCAAATGAGGTGCGGTTTTCGCCAACACGATCGTGATCGAACGACCGAGAGCATGGAGGGGAGTTTGCTGGGTTTTGGGCCACTTTGAAAGGGGTGTTGGGCTGCAACAAAAGAGGCTTTTGCGGTTACCCGGTTAACCGTTGGAGTATCAAACGACCTCCAAATGATCCAAAACTTGACAGGCGTTCTACCGGTGCTATACCAAGGCCGGTTGACAAACCTCGGTCCATTCCGAGACCGTTTAATACCCGCACACGAAAAGAGGTAAAAGGGGGCGCCGGGAGACATAGGAGTGCTGGATTGCAAAACGGACAACGGGGAAAATGCTCGGATGCATGAGACGAACACGTATGCAAAATGAAATGCACATGATGACATGATATGAAATGCAGATGATGACATGGCAAAATGCAACACGCAAGCACATGACATGGCAACGACGGCGAATAACTGGCAGACACCTGGCGCATCGGATCCGGGGCGTTACACCCCAACACACCCAATACAATGGTAAATTGTATAGGTGCACTAGTTCGGCGAAGAGATGGTGATACAAGTGCAATATGGATGGTAGATATAAGTTTTTGTAATCTGAAAATATAAAAACAGCAAGGTAACAAGTGGTAAAAGTGAGCGTAAACGGTATTGCAATGATAGGAAACAAGGCCTAGGATCCATACTTTCACTAGTGCAAGTTCTCTCAACAATAATAACATAATTGGATCATATAACTATCCCTCAACATGCAACAAAGAGTCTGTAGGACCTTGAAGTATGTCTAGAGGGGGGGTGATTAGACTACTTGACCAATAAAAACTTAACCTTTTCCCAATTTTAGAGTTTGGTAAATTTTAGCTATTTTAGGACAAGTCAAGCAATCATCACACAATTCAAGCAAGCATGCAAAGAGTATATGAGCAACAGAAAATAAAGCATGCAACTTGCAAGAAAGTAAGGGGAAGGGTTTGGAGGATTCAAACGCAATTAGAGACACGGATGTTTTTGGCGTGGTTCCGATAGGTGGTGCTATCATACATCCACGTTGATGGAGACTTCAACCCACGAAGGGTAACAGCTGCGCGAGTCCACGGAGGGCTCCACCCATGAAGGGTCCATGAATAAGCAACCTTGTCTATCCCACCATGGCCGTCGCCCACAAAGGACTTGCCTCACTAGCGGTAGATCTTCACGAAGTAGGCGATCTCCTTGCCCTTACAAACTCCTTGGTTCAACTCCACAATCTTGTCGGAGGCTCCCAAGTGACACCTAGCCAATCTAGGAGACACCACTCTCCAAGAAGTAACAAATGGTGTGTTGACGATGAACTCCTTGCTCTTGTGCTTCAAATGATAGTCTCCCCAACACTCAACTCTCTCTCATAGGATTTGGATCTGGTGGAAAGAAGATTTGAGTGGAAAGCAACTTGGGGAAGGCTAGAGATCAAGATTCATATGGTAGGAATGGAATATCTTGGCCTCAACACATGAGTAGGTGGTTCTCTCTCAGAAATGGTAAGTTGGAAGTGTAGGTTCGTTCTGATGGCTCTCTCCACGAATGAAGAGGAGGTGGAGGGGTATATATAGCCTCCACACAAAATCTAACCGTTACACACAATTTACCAAACTCAGTGGGACCGAATCGTTAAACTCGGTCGGACCGATTTAGTAAACCTAGTGACCGTTATTGATTTTCGGTGGGACTGACAAGCATCTCGGTGAGGCCGATTCGGTTAGGGTTAGGGCACAACGTAATCTCGGTGAGACCGATTACACAAACTCAGTGAGACCGATTTGGTAATAAGCTTTCCAGAGAGTTGTTCAGGTAAACTCGGTGGGACCGATTTGCTCTTTTCGGTGAGATCGAAATGTTACAAAAAGGAAACAGAGAGTTTACATTGCAATCTCGGTGGGACCGATCGCTCACTTCGGTTAGACCGAAACGTTACGAAGGGAAACAGAGATTGTAACCCCATCTCGGTGAGACCGAGATCCCTATCGGTAAGACCGATTTGCTTAGGGTTTGTGGCAGTGGCTATGACTTTTGGAATCGGTGGCGCGGATAGAAAGAATCGTGTGACCGATTTTGGCTTTAGGTTTAGGTCATTTGTGGATGTGGGAAAGTAGTTGAGGGTTTTGGAGCATATCACTAAGCACATGAAGCAAGAGGCTCATTAAGCAACACCTCATCCCTTCTTGATAGTATTGGCTTTTCCTATAGACTCAATGTGATCTTGGATCACTATAATGTAAAATGAAGAGTCTTGAGCTTTTGAGCTTGAGCCAATCCTTTGTCCTTAGTATTTTGAGGGATCCACTTTCATCATCCATGCCATGCCATTCATTGAGCTTTCCTGAAATAATAGTCTTGGAATAGCATTAGCTAAATGAGCTATATGTTGTTATGAATTACCAAAACCACCTAGGGATAGTTGCACTTTCAGAGTCACTCCAAAGTCACTAATAGCTGAGAATAGACGAAGAGATTATGGTAGGGTACGAAACCACCTCAAAGTTATTCTTTCCAATCAATCTGTTGGGCTATTCCTATAAGTGTCACAAACAGCCCTAGAGTTCGTACTAGAATAACACCTTAAGACACAAATCAACCAAAACCCTAATGTCACCTAGATACTCCAATGTCACCTCAAGTATCCGTGGGTATGATTATACGATATGTATCACACAATCTCAGATTCATCTATTCAACCAACACATATAACCTCAAAGAGTGCCCAAAGCTTCTACCGGAGAATCACGACGAAAACGTGTGCCAACCCCTATGCATAGGTTCATGGGCGGAACCCGCAAGTTGATCACCAAAACATACATCAAGTGGCACGTGAGATCCCATTGTCACCACAGATACACACGGCAAGACATACATCAAGTGTTCTCAAATCTTTAAAGACTCAATCCGATAAGATAACTCCAATGGGAAAACTCAATTCATTACAAGAGAGTAGAGGGCAGAAGAAACATAAGATCCAACTATAATAGCAAAGCTCGCGATACATCAAGATCGTGCCAAATCAAGAACACGAGAGGGAGAGATCAAACACATAGCTACTGATACATACCCTCAGCCCCGAGGGTGAACTACTCCCTCCTCGTCATGGAGAGCGCCGGGATGATGAAGATGGCCACCAGAGATGGATCCCCCCTCTGGCAGGGTGCCAGAAAGGGGTCCCGATTGGTTTTTCGTGGCTCTGGAGGCTTGCGGCAGCAGAACTCCCGATCTAATCTCTGTTCTGAAAGTTTTACGATACGTAGGTATATATGGGTGCAGGGGGTACGTCGGTGGAGCTTCGGGGGGCCCACGAGGCAGGGGGCGCGCCCCCCACCCTCGTGGCCAGCTCCCTCCTTTCCTGACGTGAGGTCCAAGTCTATGTTGTAGCTTTCCTTCCAAAAATAACTTCTCCAGTTGATTTCGTTCCATTTCGACTTCGTCTGATATTCCTTTTCTTCGAAACACTGAAATAGGCATAAAACAGCAAATCTGGGCTGGGCCTCCGGTTAATAGGTTAGTCCCAAAAATAATATAAAAGTGGATAATAAAGCCCAATATTGCCTAAAACAGTAGATAATATAGCATGGAGCAATCAAAAATTATAGATACGTTGGAGACGTGTCAAGCATCCCCAAGCTTAATTCCTGCTCGTCCTCGAGTAGGTAAATGATAAAAATGATAATTTTTGATCTGGAATGCTAGTTGGCATAATTTCAATGTAAATCTTCTTAATTGTGGTATGAATATTCAGATTCGAAAGATTCAAGACAAAAGTTCATATTGACATAAAAATAATAATACTTCAAGCATACTAACAAAGCAATTATGTCTTCTCAAAATAACATGGCCAAAGAAAGTTATCCCTACAAAATCATATAGTCTGCTATGCTCCATCTTCCCCACACAAAATATTTAAATCATGCACAACCCCGATGACAAGCCAAGCAATTGTTTTATACTATTGACATTCTCAAAACTTTTTCAATCTTCACGCAATACATGAGCGTGAGCCATGGATATAGCACTATATGTGGAATAGAATGGTGGTTGTGGAGAAGACAAAAAGAGGGAAGATAGTCTCACATCAACTAGGCATATCAACGGGCTATGGAGATGCCCATCAATAGATATCAATGTGAGTGAGTAGGGATTGCCATGCAACGGATGCACTAGAGCTATAAGTATATGAAAGCTCAACAAAAGAAACTAAGTGGGTGTGCATTCAACCGGCTTGCTCACGAAGACCTAGGGCATTTTGAGGAAGCCCATCATTGGAATATACAAGCCAAGTTCTATAATGAAAAATTCCCACTAGTATATGAAAGTGATAAAATAGGAGACTCTCTATCATGAAGATCATGGTGCTACTTTGAAGCACAAGTGTGGTAAAAGGATAGTAGCATTGCCCCTTCTCTCTTTTTCTCTCATTTTTTTATTTTTTGGGGCCTTTTCTCTTTTTTTATGGCCTCTTTTTTCTTTTTCTTTTTCTTTTTTTTTCGTCCGGAGTCTCATCCCGACTTGTGGGGGAATCATAGTCTCCATCATCCTTTCCTCACTGGGACAATGCTCTAATAATGATGATCATCACACTTTTATTTTCTTACAACTCAACATTTACAACTCGATACTTAGAACAAATATGACTCTATATGAATGCCTCCGGCGGTGTACCGCGATATGCTATGAATCAAGAGTGACATGTATGAAAGAATTATGAACGGTGGCTTTGCCACAAATACGATGTCAACTACATGATCATGCTAAGCAATATGACAATGACGGAGCGTGTCATAATAAACGGAACAGTGGTAAGTTGCATGGCAATATATCTCGGAATGGCTATGGAAATGCCATGATAGGTAGGTATGGTGGCTGTTTTGAGGAAGGTATATAGTGGGTGTATGATACCAACGAAAAGTGCGCGGTATTAGAGAGGCTAGCAATGGTGGAAGGATGGGAAAAAGTGTGTATAATCCATGGACTCAACATTAGTCATAAAGAAATCATATACTTATTGCAAAAATCTAGAAGTTATCAAAGCAAAGTATTACGCGCATGCTCCTAGGGGGATAGATTGGTAGGAAAAAACCATCGCTCGTCCCCGACCGCCACTCATGAGGAAGACAATCAATAAATAAATCATGCTCCGACTTCATCACATAACTGTTCACCATGCGTGCATGCTACGGGAATCACAAACTTTGACACAAGTATTTCTCAAATTCACAACTACTCAACTAGCATGACTCTAATATCACCATCTCCATATCTCAAAACAATCATCAAGCATCAAACTTTTCTTACTATTCAACGCACTCAAAAGAAAGTTTTACAAATCTTGAATACCAAGCATATTAGGATTATTAAGCAAATTACCATGCTATTTAAGACTCTTAAAATAATATAAGTGAAGCATGATAGTTCATATATTTCTTCAAAATAAAACTACCACCATGCTCTAAAAGATATAAGTGAAGATCTAGAGCAAACAACAAACTACTCCAAAAGATATAAGTGGAGATCAATGAGTAGCTAAATAATTATGCAACTATGCGAAGAATCTCTCTCATTAAAGAATTTCAGATCTTGGTGTTGTATTAAAACAGCAAGAAAAATAAAATAAAATGACATTGCAAGGATAGCACAACTCATGTGAAGAAGCAAAAACTTAGGCTCAACCGATACTAACCTATAGTTGTTGAAGAAGAAAGGTGGGATGCCTACCGGGGCATCCCCAAGCTTAGATGCTTGAGACTTCTTGAAATATTATATTGGGGTGCCTTGGGCATCCCCAAGCTTGAACTTTTTGTGTCTCCTTAATTCCTCTCATATCATGGTTTCTCTATTTCTCAAAAGCTTCATCCACAACAAACTCAACAAGAACTCGTGAGATAGGTTAGTATAAACCAATGCAAAACCTTATCATTTTCTACTGTAGAAAATCACTAAAATTATTATTCAACATTGCATACTAAATGCCTCTGCATATTTAATAGTCCTATCCTCAAATAGAATCATTAAACAAGCAAACATATGCAAACAATGCAAACATAACAGCAATCTGCCAAAACAGGACAGTCTGTAAAGAATGCAAGATTCATCATACTTTCCTAACTCCAAAAATTATGAAAGAAAATTCCCACTGTAGTAAATTTATCAGAGCTTTATATGCAAAAGGTTTCAACATTTTATCACATTCTGACTTTTCTAGGGAATTTTTGCAACAGCGATAAACTTTCTGTTTTTCGAACAGCAACATGCATACTTGCAAAATAAGCATGGCAAAAGCTATCCTTGACATTTTTATTGAAAATAGAGATGCAAAACATTAATATAAATGACATAAAACAAAAACTAACAAACGTAAATGACGCTCCAAGCAAAACACATATCATGTGGTGAATAAAAATATAGCTCCAAGTAAAGTTACCGATGAACGACGACGAAAGAGGGGATGCCTTCCGGGGCATCCCCAAGCTTAGGCTCTTGGTTATACTTGAATATTACCTTGGGGTGCTTTGGTCATCCCCAAGATTAGGCTCTTGCCACTCCTTATTCCATAGTCCATCGAATCTTTACCCAAAACTTGAAAACTTCACAACACAAAACTTAACAGAAAACTCGTGAGCTCCATTAGCGAAAGAAAAAATACACCACTTCAAGGTACTGTAATGAACTCATTATTTATTTATATTGGTGTTAAACCTACTGTATTCCAACTTCTCTATGGTTTATAAACTATTTTACTAGCCATAGATTCATCAAAATAAGCAAAGAACACACGAAAAACAGAATCTGTCAAAACAGAACAGTCTGTAGTAATCTGTAACTAACGCAAACTTCTGGAACTCAAACAATTCTACAAAAATAGGAAGACCTAGATAATTTGATTATTGATCTTCTGCAATTGGAATCAGTATTTTATCACGTTATGGTGATTTTAAACAATTGTTTTCGTGAACATAAATTTTCTGGAATTTCCAGCAAGATCAAATAACTATCATCCAAGAAGATCCTATAGGTCTTACTTGGCACAAACACTAATTAAAACATAAAACCACATCTAACCAGAGGCTAGATGATTTATTTATTACTAAACAGAACTAAAAAGCAAGAACTAAAATAAAATTGGGTTGCCTCCCAACAAGCGCTATCGTTTAACGCCCCTAGCTAGGCATGATGATTTCAATGATGCTCACATAAAAGATAGGAATTGAAACATAAAGAGAGCATCATGAAGAATATGACTAGCACATTTAAGTCTAACCCACTTCCTATGCATAGGGATTTTGTGAGCAAACAACTTGTGGGAGCAATAATCAACTAGCATAGGAAGGCAAAACGAACATAACTTCAAAACTTTAAGCACATAGAGAGGAAACTTGATATTATTGCAATATGTAGAAGCATATGATCCTCTCTCATAATAATTTTCAGTAGCATCACGAATGAATTTAACAATATAACCAGCATCTAAAGCATTCTTTTCATGATCTACAAGCATAGAATTTTTACTACTCTCCACATAAGCAAAATTATTCTCATGAATAATAGTGGGAGCAAACTCAACAAAATAACTATCATATGATTGAAAATTAAGATCAAGATGACAAGTTTCATGGTTATCATTATTCTTTAAAGCATACGTGTCATCACAACAATCATCATAGATAGGAGGCATGCTTTCATCATAGTAAATTTGCTCATCAAAGCTTGGGGGACAAAAATTATCATCTTCGTCAAACATATCTTCCCCAAGCTTGTGGTTTGCATATCATTGGCATCATGGATATTCAAGGAATTCATACTAACAACATTGCAATCATGCTCATCATTCAAAGATTTAGTGCCAAACATCCTAATGCATTCTTCTTCTAACACTTTGGCACAATTTTCCTTCCCATCATATTCACGAAAGATATTAAAAAGATGAAGCGTATGAGACAAATTCAATTCCATTTTTTTGGGTAGTTTTCTTTTATAGACTAAACTAGTGCTAAAACAAGAAACAAAAAGATTCGATTGCAAGATCTAAAGATATACCTTCAAGCACTAACCTCCCCGGCAACGGCGCCAGAAAAGAGCTTGATGTCTACTACGCAACCTTCTCCTTGTAGACGTTGTTGGGCCTCCAAGTGCAGAGATTTGTAGGACAGTAGCAAATTTCCCTCAAGTGGATGACCTAAGGTTTATCAATCAGTGGGAGGCGTAGGATGATGATGGTCTCTCTCAAGAAACCCTGCAACCAAATAACAAAGAGTCTCTTGTGTCCCCAACACACCCAATACAATGGTAAATTGTATAGGTGCACCAGTTCGGCGAAGAGATGGTGATACAAGTGCAATATGGATGGTAGATATAAGTTTTTGTAATCTGAAAATATAAAAACAGCAAGGTAACAAGTGGTAAAAGTGAGCGTAAACGGTATTGCAATGATAGGAAACAAAACCTAGGGTTCATACTTTCACTAGTGCAAGTTCTCTCAACAATAATAACATAATTGGATCATATAACTATCCCTCAACATGCAACAAAGAGTCACTCCAAAGTCACTAATAGCGGAGAACAAACGAATAGATTATGGTAGGGTACGAAACCACCTCAAAGATATTCTTTCCAATCAATCCGTTGGGCTATTCCTATAAGTGTCACAAACAGCCCTAGAGTTCGTACTAGAATAACACCTTAAGACACAAATCAACCAAAACCCTAATGTCACCTAGATACTCCAATTTCACCTCAAGTATCCGTGGGTATGATTATCCGATATGCATCACACAATCTCAGATTCATCTATTCAACCAACACATAGAACCTCAAAGAGTGCCCAAAGTTTCTACCGGAGAATCACGACGAAAACGTGTGCCAACCCCTATGCATAGGTTCATGGGCGGAACTCGCAAGTTGATCACCAAAACATACATCAAGTGGCACGTGAGATCCCATTGTCACCACAGATACACACGGCAAGACATACATCAAGTGTTCTCAAATCTTTAAAGACTCAATCCGATAAGATAACTCCAAAAGGAAAACTCAATCCATTACAATAGAGTAGAGGGGGAGAAGAAACATAAGATCCAACTATAATAGCAAAGCTCGCGATACATCAAGATCGTGCCAAATCAAGAACACGAGAGAGAGAGAGAGATCAAACACATAGCTACTGGTACATACCCTCAGCCCCGAGGGTGAACTACTCCCTCCTCGTCATGGAGAGCGCCGAGATGATGAAGATGGCCACAGGAGATGGATCCCCCCCTCCGGAAGGGTGGCGGAAAGGGGTCCCGATTGGTTTTTCGTGGCTCTGGAGGCTTGCGGCGGCGGAACTCCCGATCTAATCTCTGTTTGGAAGTTTTACGATACGTAGGTATATATGGGTGCAGGGGGTACGTCGGTGGAGCTTCGGGGGCCCCACGAGGCAAGGGGTGCGCCCCCCACCCTCGTGGCCAGCTCCCTCCTTTCTTGGCGTGAGGTCCAAGTCTATCCTGTAGCTTTCCTTCCAAAAATAACTTCTCCAGTTGATTTCGTTCCGTTTCGACTTCGTCTGATATTCCTTTTCTTCGAAACACTGAAATAGGCATAAAACAGCAAATATGGGCTGGGCCTCCGGTTAATTGGTTAGTCCAAAAAATAATATAAAAGTGGATAATAAAGCCCAATATTGCCTAAAACAGTTGGTAATATAGCATGGAGCAATAAAAAATTATAGATACGTTGGAGATGTATCAGCCCCCGCCCTTCGCAGGTGCGATGGCCACCCAAGTTCAAGCCAGAGATGCCGCCGCGCTACGACGGCGCGGCGGACCCGTCAACGTTCCTGCTGGCATACGAGGAGGCTGTCCTCAAGGCCGGGGGCGACGACAAGGTCATGGCCAACTGGCTCCCTATGTCCCTCACCGGCGAGCCACGCGCCTGGCTACTCAACCTCCCTGGATCCACGGTGGCATCCTGGGGGAACTCCGCGACCTCTTCACTGCTCGCTACATGGTACTGGCGCACCATGCAGTCGCGGCCCTGCTGGGCGGCTCTCAAGCACCGCCTTCAGATCGCCACGTCAAGCCGTTCCTCCGCCAGATTGGTGCCGCTTCCAAGCGTCCGGGGGCTCCGCCGGGTTGGGCTGCGCCAGAGGCCGACCTCACCTTTGGCTTAGAAGACCACCTTGACTCCACCGCCGGCTCGACAAAGCTCCCAATGCTTCGCACGCCCACCATCTGCAACGTGGCTGTTACCAAGACCCTCATCGACGGTGGTGCCGGCCTCAACTTGCTCTCCGTAGAGGCCTTCAGCCTTCTTCACGTGCCACTCGAGCGGCTCAGCCTCAACAAGCCTTTCTCAGGTGTTGGTGGTGGCACTGCCCGCTCTCTGGGACAGATCCGCCTCCCCGTCACCTTCGGCACACGCGACAACTACCGCACCGAGCTGGTCAACTTCGACATCACCCGCATCGGCCTCCCGTACAATGCCATCCTCGGGTACCCAGCTCTGGCCCAGTTCATGGCGGCGACTCACCCGTCCTATAACCTCATGAAGATGCCTGGGAGCAAAGGCGTCCTCACCATCAAGGGGGACACCAAGGAGGCCGTGACGGCACTCAAGCTCGCCCTCAAAACCGCTACGGCGGTGCAGCCTGCCAACGTGGGCGCCTTCGAGCCCAAGGGATCCGTACCGACCAAGAAGAAGCAGTTGTTCACACAAGACAAGGCGGAAACCAAGTAGGTGCCAGTCAGCAAGGACAGGCTCTCAGGAGCCACCTTTACCATAGGTGCCAGCCTCGACCCGGGTCAAGAGGAAGCATTGGTGAAGTTCTTGCGCGCAAACAAGGATATATTCGCGTGGGAGCCCAATCAGCTGGTAGGAGTCTCGAGAGAGGTGATTCAACATCATTTAAGGGTATGCCCCAATGTACGCCCCGTGAAGCAGCAGGCGAGACGACAGTCCACTGAGAAGCAGACCTTCATCGTCCAGGAGACCCGCAAGCTGGAGGCGGCGGGTGCCATTCGCGAGGTTCGGTATCCCGAATGGCTGGCGAACCCTGTCGTTGTGCCGAACAAAGTCGGGAAGGAACGGATGTGTGTCGACTTCACCAACCTTAACAAAGCCTACTCCCAAGATCCGTTCCCGCTCCCACGCATCGATTAGATCGTCGACTCCACCGCCGAGTGCGACCTGCTGTGCTTCCTGGATGCGTTCTTGGGGTATCACCAGATCAAGATGGCGGTAGAAGATGTGGAGAAGACAACCTTCCTGACCCTGTGTGGGGTGTACTGCTACACCTGCATGCCCTTTGGACTGCGCAACATGGGCGCAACCTTTTAGCGACTGATGCACATCACCTTGGGGTGGCAGCTCGGGAGAAACACAGAGGCCTACACCGACGACATTGTGGTGAAGACTCGGGAGGCAAGGACCCTGATTCAAGACCTAGAGGAGACCTTCGTGAGCCTATGCCAAGTGAACTAGCGGCTTAACCCGGAGAAGTGCGTGTTCGGCGTCCCTTCCGGCAAGCTGCTATGCTTTCTCGTGTCCCACAGAGGGATCGAGGCGAATCCATAGAAGATCAAGGCCATCGAGGACATGATCCTGCCGCAGACCCTTAAGGAGATGCAGAAACTGGCTGGTAGGGTAACAACGTTGGGACGCTTCATCTCCAAGCTAGGGGAACGTGCCATACCCTTCTTCAAGCTGATGACGAAGAAGGGCCCATTCGAGTGGACCTAGGAGGCCGACCGAGCTTTTCAAGACCTCAAGAGATACCTGACCAGCCCTCCGGTGATGGTGGCGCCACGACCCCTCGAGCCCCTAGTACTCTACCTCGCCGCTACCCCGTACTCCGCCAGCGCAGCACTGGTGGCGGTTCAGGAGGAACACCAAGCCAAGGGCGCACTGCGCCGGGCTACAGCTGAAGCAATGCAAGATCAAGAAGGGGCCGCAAGAGCCGTGGCACCGCCGACAGAAGACCAAGCTCAGCAGGCCACCGCCGCCAAAATTCCCGCAAGCCATCAGGCGTCAGGAGTCCCGTCACCTCAGGAGATGTCCCAACTGCCGCAAGGCACGAACCCAGACAGCGCGCCAGCCCTCGTCGAACACCCGGTGTATTTCGTCAGCACCGTGTTGCGAGATGCGAAGGCGCGATATCCCATGACTCAGAAGCTCCTGCTCGCACTCTTGGTGGCCCCGCGCAAGCTGCGGGAGTACTTCCAGGGGCACCCCATCAAAGTTCTCTTAGCCTACCCGTTGGAGAGGGTGCTCAGGATCCCCAATTTTGCTGGAAGGGTCGGTGAGTGGAACATCGAGCTGCAAGCATTCCAGTTAGAGTTCAACACTACCAGGGTCATCAAGGGAGCCGCGCTCGCTAATTTTGTGGCGGAGTGGACGGACGTCCCGACGCTTGAAGTAGGCGAAGACCGGTCCACCTCGCCAGGAAGTGAGGCACCAGACGGTTGGGTCATGTACTTCGATGGCGTCTTCGCTCACCAAGGCGCAGGGGTTGGAGCAGTACTCATCTCGCCCACTCAGGATAAGCTCTACTACACCGTGCAGCTCTGCTTTCAGCATGGCGAGAAGGTCTCCAACAACATCATGGAATACGAAGGCCTCATAGCTGGCCTGAAGGCCGTGGCAGCTCTGGGGGTGAAGCGCCTTACCATTAAAGGCGACTCGCAACTCCTCGTCAACTTCTCTAACAAGGTATACGAGCCGAAGGACGAGCATATGGAGGCATACCTCGCGGAGGTGCGCAAGATGGAGAAGTAGTTCTCGGGCTTGGAGCTGCAGCACGTGCCCTGGGGCACCAACAAGGAGGCCGACGACATCGCCAAGGGAGCATCCAAGGGGCAGCCGCAAGAGCCCGGCATCTTTGAGGAACGGCTCTTCAAGCCATCGGCGACACCACCACTTTCAAGCACAGCTCAGCCTCGGGAGGAGCTCCCATAGTCTCCAGCCAGAGGAGCCCCGGCCTGTGGCCCGACCTCAGGAGCTCGCTTGCTCCTGGCACTCGAGCCTCAGGAGGGATGTTGGACCAAGGAATTCAAGGAATATATGATGCAAGGGGCGCTGCCGGAGAAGGAGGAGGATGTAGAGCGTGTAGTTCGGCAAGCCACGACGTACTGCATCCAGTTTGGTGAGTTGTACAGGAAGCGGCCAAACGACATTTCTCTGTGCTGCATTTCCAGGGACCAGGGGAAGGAGCTACTGACTGACATACACGGTGGGGACTGCGGGCACCACTCGTCATCACGGACCCTCGTCGGCAAAGTATTCCGTAGTGGGTTCTACTAGCCCACTGCGCTCAATGACGAAGTTGAGCTCCCTTCTTTTACTCCGATAGTATTGCGGATCACAAACGATGCAAAGAAAATGAATGCATTTCCATCCTCTCTCCGAGACAGTGCCCAAATCGTTACGCCTTTCGTGCGGGTCGGAACTTACCCGACAAGGAATTTCGCTACCTTAGGACCGTTATAGTTACGGCCGCCATTCACCGGGCTTGATGGCGGCTTCCCTGTCATCAGTTCACCAACTTCCTTGACCTTCCGGCACTGGGCAGGCGTCGTTTCTGGTACTCCAGAGCAGAGTAGAGCAGTTTGGTTAGCTCACGAGGCTAATAACCTTGAGGTCACGGGTTCGATTCCCGTCTCCGCACTTAGCAGTCTGTATAAAAGGACTATTCTATTTCTCTAGATATGGTAGAGGGGCGTATCCAACCCTTTTGGTGAAGTCCTGTGAAGCATGCCAGTTCCACGCCAAGCAGATTCATCAGCAAGCTCAGGGCCTCCAAACCATTCTGCTCACGTGGCCGTTCGCGGTCTGGGGGCTGGTCATCTTGGGCCCGTCCCCCCGAGCGCCTGGGGGCTACCGCTACCTCTATGTCGCCATCGACAAGTTCACCAAGTGGGTAGAAGTGGAAGCTGTCCGTACCATCCCAGCCGGCTCTGCTGTCAATTTCATCAAGAGCCTCGTGAGCCGCTTCGGGGTCCCCAACCGTATCATCACAGATAACGGCTCGCAGTTCACTAGTAACCTCTTCAAAACCTACTGTGTGTTGGGGAACGTAGCAGAAATTCAAAATTTTCCTACGTGTCACCAAGATCTATCTATGGAGAAACTAGCAACGAGGGGAAGGAGAGTGCATCTACATACCCTTGTAGATCGCTAAGCGGAAGCGTTCAAGAGAACGGGGTTGAAGGAGTCGTACTGTCGTGATCCAAATCACCGGAGATCCTAGTGCCGAACGGACGGCACCTCCGCGTTCAACACACGATAGCCGGTGACGCCTCCCACGCCTTGATCCAGCAAGGAGAGAGGGAGAGGTTGAGGAAGACTCCATCCAGCAGCAGCACAACGGCGTGGTGGTGATGGAGGAGCGTGGCAATCCAGCAGGCTTCGCCAAGCACCACGGGAGAGGAGGAGGAGGAGAGGCAGGCTGCGCCAATAGAGGAGAAACTCATGTGTTGGCAGCCCCAAAGCCTCAAGTATTTATAGGGGAGAGGAGGGGCTGCGCCTCTAGGGTTCCACCCTAGGGGCGGCCAGCCCCAATCCCATCTGGGTGGCGGCCAGGTGGAGGGAGAGGAGGCGCACCAGTATGGGCCCCAAGGCCCATCTCGCCTAGGGTTTGCCCCTCTCCTCTCCTTAGGCGCCTTTGGGCCCCTTGTGGGGCGCACCAGCCCACCCGGGCTGGTTCCTCCCATACTTGGCCCATGCCGCCCTCCGGGTTGGTGGCCCCACTTGGTGGACCCAGACCCTCCCGGTGGTCCCGGCATGCATCGAAAAACCCAAACTTTTCCGGTGACCAAAACAGGACTTCCATATATAAATCTTTACCTCCGACCATTCCGAACTCCTCGTGACATCCGGGATCTCATCCGGACTCAACAACATTCAAGTAACCACATACAAACTTCCTTTATAACCCTAGCGCCATCGAACCTTAAGTGTGTAGACCCTACGGGTTCGGGAACCCATGCAGACATGACCGAGACGTTCTCCGGTCATTAACCAACAGCAGGATCTGGATACCCATGTTGGCTCCCACATGTTCCACGATGATCTCATCGGATGAACCACGATGTCAAGGACTCAATCGATCCCCTATACAATTCCCTTTGTCTAGCGGTATTGTACTTGCCCGAGATTCGATCGTCGGTATCCTGATACCTTGTTCAATCTCGTTTCCGGCTAGTCTCTTTACTCGTTCCGTAACACATCATCCCGTGATCAACCCCTTGGTCACATTGTGCACATTATGATGATGTCCTACCGAGTGGGCCCAGAGATACCTCTCCGTCAACCGGAGTGACAAATCCAGATCTCGATTCGTACCAACCCAATGACACTTTCGAGATACCGTAGTGCACCTTTATAGCCACCCAGCCATTGTGGCGCTTTGGTACACCCAAAGCATTCCTACGGTATCCGGAGTTGCACAATCTCATGGTCTAAGGAAATGATACTTGACATTAGAAAAGCTTTAGCATACGAACTACGATCTTTCTGCTAGGCTTAGGATTGGGTCTTGTCCATCACATCATTCTCCTAATGATGTGATCCCGTTATCAATGACATCCAATGTCCATGGTCAGGAAACCGTAACCATCTGTTGATCAACGAGCTAGTCAACTAGAGGCTTACTAGGGACATGGTGTTGTTTATGTATCCACACATGTATCTGAGTTTCCTATCAATACAATTATAGCATGGATAATAAACGATTATCATGAACAAGGAAATATAATAATAACTAATTTATTATTGCCTCTAGGGCATATTGCCAACAGTCTCCCACTTGCACTAGAGTCAATAATCTAGTTCACATCGCCATGTGATTAACACTCACAGGTCACATCGCCATGTGACCAACATCCAAAGAGTTTACTAGTGTCATTAAACTAGTTCACATCATCATGTGATTAAGACTCAACGAGTTCTGGGGTTTGATCATGTTTTGCTTGAGAGAGAAGTTTTAGTCAATGGGTCTGCAACATTCAGATCCGTGTGTACTTCGCAAATCTCTAGGTCATATTGTAAATGCTGCTTCCACGCTCCACTTGAAGCTATTCCAAATGGTTGCTCCACTATACGTATCCGGTTTTCTACTCAGAGTCACTCGGATAGGTGTTAAAGCTTGCATCGACGTAACCCTTTACGCCGAACTCTTTATCACCTCCATAATCGAGAAACATGTCCTTATTTACTCCAAGGACAATTTTGACCATTGTCCAATGATCCATTCCTGGATCATTCTTGTACCCCTTGATCGACTCATGGCAAGGCACACTTCCGTGCGGTACACAAAGATAGCATACCGTAGAGCCTACGTCTAAGGCATAGGGACGACCTTCGTCCTTTCTCTCTTTTCTGCCGTGGTCGAGCTTTAAGTCTTAACTTCATACCTTACATCTCAGGCAAGAACTCCTTCTTTGACTGATCCATCTTGAACACCTTCAAGATCATGTCAAGGTATATGCTCATTTGAAAGTACCATTAAGCGGTTTTGATCTATCCCTATAAATTTTGATGCTCAATGTTCAAGTAGCTTAATACAGGTTTTCACTTGAAAAACACTTTTCAAATAACCCTATATGCTTTCCAGAAATTCTACATCATTTCTGATCAACAATATGTCAACAACATATACTCATCAAAATTCTATAGTGCTCCCACTCACTTCTTTGGAAATACAAGTTTCTCATAAACTTTGTATAAACCCAAAATCTTTGATCATCTCATCAAAGTGCACATTCCAACTCCGAGGTGCTTACTCCATCCTTAGAAGGATCATTGAGCCAGATACCTTTTAGCATCCTTAGGATCGACAAAACTTTCGATTGTATCACATACAACCTTTCCTTACAAAGAGTGGTAAGGAAACTCGTTTTGACATCCATTTGCCAGATTTCATAAATGCAGCTAATGCTAACATGATTCCGACGGACTTAAGCGTCGCTACGGATGAGAAAATCTCATCGTAGTCAACTCCTTGAACTTGTGAAAAACTCTTTGCCACAAGTCGAGCTTCATAGACGGTGATATTACCGTCCACGTCCGTCTTCTTCTTAAAAGATCCATTCATCTCAATGGCTTGCCGAACATCGGGCAAGTCCACCAAAGTCCATGCTTTGTTCTGATACATGGATCCTATCTCGGATTTCATGGCTTCTCACCATTTGTCGGAATTTGGGTCCACCATTGCTTCTCCATAGCTCGTAGGTTCATTGTTGTCTAGCAACATGACCTTCAAGACAGGATTGCGTATCACTCTGAAGTAGTACGCATCCTTGTCACCCTACGAGGTACGTTAGTGACTTGATCCAAAACTTCATGATCACTATCATAAGTTTCTACTTCAATTGGTGTAGGTGCCATGGGAACAACTTCCCGTGCCCTGCTACACACTAGTTGAAGTGACGGTTCAATAACCTCATCAAGTCTCCACCATCCTCCCACTCAACTTTTCGAGACAAACTTTTCCTCGAGAAAGGACCCGATTCAAGAAACAATCCCTATTGCTTTCGGATCTGAATTAGGAGGTATACCCAACTGTTTTGGGTGTCCTATGAAGATGCATTTTATCCGCTTTGGGTTCGAGCTTATCAACCTGAAACTTTTCCACATAAGCGTCATAGCCCCAAACCTTTAAGAAATGACAGCTTAGGTTTCTCTAAACCATAGTTCATACGGTGTCATCTCAACGGAATTACGTGGTGCCCTTATTAAAGTGAGTGTGGTTGTCTCTAATGCCTAACCCATGAACGATAGTGGTAATTCGATAAGAGACATCATGGTACGCACCATATCCAATAGGGTGCAACTATGATGTTCGGACACACCATCACACTATGGTGTTCCAGGCGGTATTAGTTGTGAAACAATTTCCACAATGTCTCAATTGTGTACCAAACTCGCAACTCAGATATTCATCTCTATGATCACATCACAGACATTTTATCCTCTTGTCACGAAGATCTTCAACTTCACTCTGAAATTACTTGAACCTTTCAATAATTCAGACTTGTGTTTCATCAAGTAAATATACTCAACATCTACTCAAATCATCTTTGAAGTAAGAACATAACGATATTCACTGCATGCCTCAGCACTCATTGGACTGCACACATCAAAATGTGTTACTTCCTACAAGTTGCTTTCTTTGTTCCATTTCACTGAAAAACGAGGCTTTCAGTCATCTTGCCCATGTGGTATGATTTGCATGTCTCAAGTGATTCAAAATCAAGTGAGTCCAAATGGTCCATTTGCATGGAGTTTCTTCATGCATATACACCAATAGACATGGTTCGCATGTCTCAATTTTTTTTAAAAAAACAAGTGAGTCCAAAGATCCATCAACATGGAGCTTCTTCATGCGTTCTATACCAATATGACTCAAATGGAAGTGCCACAAGCAGGTGGTACTATCATTACTATCTTATATCTTTTGGCATGAAAATGTGTATCACTACGATCGAGATTCAATAAACCATTCCTTTAAGTGCAAGACCATTGAAGGTATTATTCAAATAAATAGAGTAATCATTATTCTCCTTAAATGAATAACCGTATTGCGATAGACATAATCCAATCATGTCTATGCTCAACGCAAACACCAAATGACAATTATTCTGGTTTAATACTAATCTTGATGGTAGAGGGAGCGTGCGTTGTTTGATCACATCAAACTTGGAAACACTTCCAACACATATCGTCGGCTCACCTTTAGCTAGTCTCCGTTTATTCCGTAGCTCTTTTATTTCGAGTTACTAACACTTAGCAACCGAACCGGTATCTAATACCCTGGTGCTACTAGGAGTACTAGTAAAGTACACATTAACATAATGTATATCCATTATACTTCTATCGACCTTGCCAGCCTTCTCATCTACCAAGTGTCTAGGGTGGTTCCGCTTCAAAGTGTCCGTTCCTCTCATTACGAAGCACTTAGTCTCGGGTTTGGGTTCAACCTTGGGTTTCTTCACTAGAGCAGCAACTGTTTTGCCGCTTCATGAAGTATCCCTTGTTGCCCTTGCCCTTCTTGAAACTAGTGGTTTTACCAACCATCAACAATTGATGCTCCTACTTGATTTCTACTTTCGCGGTGTCAAACATCGCGAACACTTCAAGGATCATCATATCTATCCCTGATATGTTATAGTTCATCACGAAGCTCTAGTAGCTTGGTGGCAATGTCTTTGGAGAAACATCACTATGTCATCTGGAAGATTAACTCCCACTCGATTCAAGTGATTGTTGCACCCAGACAATCTGAATACAAGCTCAACGATTGAGATCTTCTCCCTTAGTTTGTAGGCTAGAAAAAACTCGTCGGAGGTCTCATACCTCTTGACGTGGGCACGAGCCTGAAATCGCAATTTCAGCCCTCAGAACATCTCATATGTTCCGCGACGTCAAAAACGTCTTTGGTGCCTCAATTCTAAGCCGTTTAACACTACCGAACTATCACGTAGTCATCAAAACGTGTGTGTCAAATGTTCGCAACATCCATAGACCACGTTCGAGGTCCAGCACACCGAGCAATGCATTGAGGACATAAGCTTTCTACTGACCGCATAATTGCTACTTTCAACTATATTTTCTCTAGGAACATATCTAAACAGTAGAACTAAAGCGCGAGCTATGACATAATTTGCAAAAGGTCATTTGACTATGTTCAGGATAATTAAGTTCATCTTATGAACTCCCACTCAGATAGACATCCCTCTAGTCATCTAAGTGATTACATGATCCGAGTCAACTAGGCCGTGTCCGATCATGACGTGAGACGGACTAGTCATCATCGGTGAACATCTTCATGTTGATCGTATCTACCATACGACTCATGCTCGACCTTTCGGTCTCTGTGTTCCGAGGCCATGTCTGTACATGCTAGGCTCGTCAAGTTAACCCTAAGTGTTTCGCGTGTGTAAATCTGTCTTACACCCGTTGTATGTGAACGTAAGAATCCATCACACCCGATCATCACGTGGTGCTTAGAAGCGACGAACTTTAGCAACGGTGCACGCTTAGGGAGAACACTTCTTGAAATTGTTGTAAGGATCATCTTATTTACTACCGTCGTTCTAAGTAAACAAGATGCATAAACATAATAAACATCACATGCAATTATATAGTAGTGACATGATATGACCAATATCATATAGCTCCATTGATCTCCATCTTCGGGGATCCATGATCATCATCGTCACCGGCATGACACCATGATCTCCGTCATCATGATCTCCATCATCGTGTCTTCATGAAGTTGTCTCGCCAACTATTACTTCTACTACTATGGCTACCGGTTAGCAATAAAGTAAAGTAATTACATGGCGTTGTTTAATGACACGCAGGTCATACAATAAATAAAGACAACTCCTATGGCTCCTGCCGGTTGTCATACTCATCGACATGCAAGTCGTGAATCCTATTACAAGAACATGATCAATCTCATACATCACATATCATTCATCACATTCTTCTTGGCCATATCACATCACATAGCATACCCCGCAAAAACAAGTTAGACGTCCTCTAATTGTTGTTTGCATGTTTTACGTGGCTGCTATGGGTTTCTAGCAAGAACGCTTTCTTTCCTACGCAAAACCACAACGTGATATGCCAATTGCTATTTACCCTTCATAAGGACCCTTTTCATCGAATCCGTTCCGACTAAAGTGGGAGAGATCGGCACCCGCTAGCCACCTTATGCACCAAGTGCATGTCGATCGGTGGAACCTGCCTCACACGAAGAGTACGTGTAAGGTCGGTCCGGCCGCTTCATCCCACAATACCGTCGAAACAAGATTGTACTAGTAACAGTAAGAATATTGAACAAAATCAACGCCCACAACTACTTTGTGTTCTACTCGTGCAAAGAATCTATGCAATAGACCTAGCTCATGATGCCACTGTTGGGGAGCGTGGCAGAAATTCAAAATTTTCCTCGTGTCACCAAGATCTATCTATGGAGAAACTAGCAACGAGGGAAGGAGAGTGCATCTACATACCCTTGTAGATCGCTAAGCGGAAGAGTTCAAGAGAACGGGGTTGAAGGAGTCGTGCTTGTCGTGATCCAAATCACCGGAGATCCTAGTGCCGAACGGACGGCACCTCCGCGTTCAACACACGTACAGCCCGGTGATGTCTCCCACGCCTTGATCCAGCAAGGAGAGAGGGAGAGGTTGAGGAAGACTCCGTCTAGCAGCAGCACAACGGCGTGGTGGTGATGGAGGAGCGTGGCAATCCAGCAGGGCTTCGCCAAGCACCACGGGAGAGGAGGAGGAGGAGAGGCAGGGCTGCGCCAATAGAGGGAGAAACACATGTGTTGGCAGCCCCAAAGCCTCAAGTATTTATAGGGGAGAGGGAGGGGCCTGCGCCCCCTCTAGGGTTCCACCCTAGGGGCGGCGGCCAGCCCCAATCCCATCTGGGTGGCGGCCGGGTGGAGGGGGAGAGGGAGGCGCACCAGGTATGGGCCCTAAGGCCCATCTGCCCTTAGGGTTTGCCCCCTCTCCTCTCCTTAGGCGCCTTGGGCCCTTTGTGGGGGGCGCACCAGCCCACCTGGGGCTGGTTCCCTCCCATACTTGGCCCATGCCGCCCTCCGGGGTTGGTGGCCCCACTTGGTGGACCCCCGGGACCCTCCCGGTGGTCCCGGTACGTTACCGGAAAAACCCAAAACTTTTCCGGTGACCAAAACAGGACTTCCCATATATAAATCTTTACCTCCGGACCATTCCGGAACTCCTCGTGACGTCCGGGATCTCATCCGGACTCAAACAACATTCGGTAACCACATACAAACTTCCTTTATAACCCTAGCGCCATCGAACCTTAAGTGTAGACCCTACGGGTTCGGGAACCATGCATACATGACCAGACGTTCTCCGGTCAATAACCAACAGTGGGATCTGGATACCCATGTTGGCTCCTACATGTTCCACGATGATCTCATCGGATGAACCACGATGTCAAGGACTCAATCGATCCCGTATACAATTCCCTTTGTCTAGCGGTATTGTACTTGCCCGAGATTCGATCGTCGGTATCCCGATACCTTGTTCAATCTCGCTTCCGGCAAGTCTCTTTACTGCTTCCGTAACACATCATCCCGTGATCAACCCCTTGGTCACATTGTGCACATTATGATGATGTCCTATCGAGTGGGCCCAGAGATACCTCTCCGTCAACCGGAGTGACAAATCCATCTCGATTCGTGCCAACCCAATGACACTTTCGGAGATACCTGTAGTGCACCTTTATAGCCACCCAGATTCGTTGTGACGCTTTGGTACACCCAAAGCATTCCTACGGTATCCGGAGTTGCACCATCTCATGGTCTAAGGAAATGATACTTGACATTAGAAAAGCTTTAGCATACGAACTACGATCTTTCTGCTAGGCTTAGGATTGGGTCTTGTCCATCACATCATTCTCCTAATGATGTGATCCCATTATCAATGACATCCAATGTCCATGGTCAGGAAACCGTAACCATCTGTTGATCAACGAGCTAGTCAACTAGAGGCTTACTAGGGACATGGTGTTGTTTATGTATCCACACATGTATCTGAGTTTCCTATCAATACAATTATAGCATGGATAATAAACGATTATCATGAACAAGGAAATATAATAATAACTAATTTATTATTGCCTCTAGGGCATATTTCCAACACTGTGCTAACCTTGGAACGCAGATTTGCTACGCTTCGGTGGCGCACCCTAGGAGCAATGGCCAGGCCGAACGCGCCAACGCAGAGGTCCTGAGGGGCCTCAAGACCAGGACCTTCAAGAACAAGCTCGAGGTCTGTGGCAGGGGCTGGCACGACGAGCTCCAGTCCGTGTTGTGGTCCATCCGCACCACCGCCACCAAGCCAACGGGCGAGACCCCATTCTTCCTTCTCTACGGAGCCGAAGCGGTCCTTCCTCACGAGGTCAAGCATCACTCTGCACGGGTCCTGGTGTTCAATGAAACGCAGCAGGACGCCACGCGGGGGATGGACCTCGTCTTTGGAGGAACGCTGTCGCTGGCTGCACTGAGGGCGGCAAGGTACCAGCAAGCGCTACGGCGATACCACTGCTGCAACATCCGCTCCAGGACGCTCGAGGTGGGCGACCTCGTCCTGAGGCGGGTCCTCTCCAGGGAAGGGCTGCACAAGCTTTCACCCATGTGGGAGGGCCTGTTCAGGGTCGTCCATATCTCCAGGCCTGGCGCCGCGCGCCTGGAGACGCAGGACGGGATACCCATCCAGAACGCCTGGAACATCCATCACCTCCGGAAGTTCTACCCATGAAGCAAGGCCCAGAGCCTGTGAAGAAGGCCTGGTGCCTGTGAAGATTCGCCGCCCGTGACACTCTCACGTAATAATGAGTGGGGCTGTACACGCCCCGGAGTCTCAGGAGCGCCGGCCTCAGGCCCTGGGGCTCCCTCCCACGCCTAGTGGCAGCACTTAGCTCCGCGCTGGTGATAAGACTTGAAGACTAGATTAGGTGCCAGACGTGGCTTTTCGTTTGCTTTCCGTAGTTGGCCCGCTTTTCCTTAATCGAAGTTTGCTTCTGGTGTTCCTTGCTGATTCGATTCCCCTGTCTCTTGCTGCATTTTCCGGCTCCGGTTCGCTCGTATTCTCTCTCTCGCATACCTCGCGAAGGAGGCTAGGCAGGTGCCCTCGCGAGCGTTTTTCTTCTCTCTGCCTTCTCTTGAGCATTTTTCCTCCTCTCTGCCTTCTCGCGAGCCACCCTCGTTCGAGCCCAAAAGCTGGTGCATCTCTCCTAATCCATGCCCCTCGGGTATCGTGATACAAAGCGCCGAGTCAAGGCCTGGGTGAACGACAAGTCTCCAGGCAGACTCCCTAACGAATTTCTTGCAGTTCCTGAGCAATCGTGGACCACAGGGTCAAGATGGATACAAGGAAATAAACGCCTCGTGAGGAGGAGGGCGCCCCGAGTGCACCAGGCTAAGTTATCTTTGCGCAAAATAGCAACACAGCACTGAAACAACAAGCGTATCTTAATAGTTAATAAGTTATAGGTTCGATACACGCCCCTCTGGGCCCATGCTGGTTTCATTTTGATGCAGGAAGGAAAAGGGGAACAAGACAAAAGCGACGCTCGCCCCTGCAGCAGCCGATGGGGGCAGGGCCTAGGCGACGTCCCGAGACTAGTCGGACCCCTCCTCGTGCTTCACCGATGCGCGACGACGAGACGAACCGCTACCACCTTCGAAGCGGGTGCGGCGGCTGGTCAAGGCCGCCGCTGCTGGAACTGTCGCCAAGGGAGGAGCCACCATAGCCAGACGAGGCACGGCCGGCGGGTTCGTCCTCCTCCTCGTCCCGACCGTCGCCAAGGCCGAGCACCTCCTCACCGTCGTTCACGTCGGGGTAGCATCCGGCGCGGCGACCGCCTTCCCCGAACACCCTCACGTAGAGGGTCGCGTCGCCATCGAACTTGAAGTGGAGGGTGCACCGCCTGCCTAGACCGCGCGCGCGGGCGAACGTCTGCCAACCGCGGGCCAGAGCTATGTTGCCCACGACGGAGACCTCGATCGCGACCCAAGAAGCCCGACTGCAGCAACCGTCTGCCTGCAGCCAGAGCCCGCCTGGACCGGAGGCCGGCAGCTCGTCGGCAAAGAAGTGGGGGAGCTGGAGCCAGCTGCCGGCCAGATCCTCCGACCGGACAACAAACTCCGACAGCACCTCTGACACATGGAACTGAGTTCGGGGGGGGGGCAACCACGGCGCGTCTCCTCTCATCGACAGGACTGTCGCGACCAGAGCGACTCCTTCCACACACTGCAGCGCCACCCCGAGAGCCGGGGGTCGCGGCGGAGGTCGCGGCATGCTTGCAGGGACGGCCACGCCCTCGCTTGGGCGCCGGGGAGCCGGGTCCCTCCCGAGGGGCCTTGCCCTTCTCCGCGGAGGAGAACCTCTCTGACGGCGCCATTGCTGCCAGCGGTGGAGCAAGTAGGAAGAAGCAAGCAAGCAAGGAAGAGATGGGCAACGGGGGCTCCGCCCCCTCCCCATTTATAGCGAGAGAAGGCCAACCGGCGCCTCCCACGATCACAGGTAATGATGATTTTCCTTGCCGCAGGGACTTGTCAAGTCGAGCAGTTGCCGAGGCAGCATGGGGAAGCGGAGACGCCCACGTCCAATCAACCACCACGCGTCAACCGAGGCCGCAGGCTTTTGGGGCCCGCGGCGCTCCGCGCTTGCCCTTTGGCTTCGCCTCGAAGCCAAGCCCGAGCGCGCCTTGGGCCCGAGGGCTACTGTCGGCGTTCTGGGAACGGGGGTCCCCAAACTTGCCTGCCTACGGCCCACAGCGTGGCTATGCTAGCAGGTCGTATGGCCCATCTTCATCGACAAGGCGTTCAAGACCCTCGCGAAGGGCCATGCCTCATGGGGCAGACGACCCCACCTCCTCCAGAGCAGCCAGCCACGATCGGTAGCTCACGAGGAGTGGAGGTATCAAGGCGGGACAAACCTCGCGAGGCTCTCGTGACGTGAGCCATGACGATCGACACCAGGCGGGCGCCAGCGTGCACAGTGTCCTTGTTTCCTCTTTGGTGCTAAGGAAGCAGGCGCAGGCGCGGAGTACCGAGGCATCAAGCAAAGGTTTCCATATCAGTGCAACGAGACCGAAGACCAGCAGGACGGCAAGATGGAGGTCACCATGGAGCCCAAGACGGCGTCACCACCAGAGCCTTTTGCAGACGAAGACCACTTTTGTCAGGATAGCTTGTACTAGCTATCCCCTTTCAAATTGCCCGCCGTTGTTGGCTTCCTTCCCGCTCAATATTTGGGGAGAGGACTAGGGCCTACATAAGTAGAACTAGCCACCACAGTAGGGGGAGGATGAGATCTAGAGCCAATCCCTAGCCACACACCAAACACAAGAACACCTCAACCTCAGGAGGTTGTTCTTCTCCTTGTATTGTTCATCATCAGCCCAGGAGGCAATCCACCACGACCACACTGGAGTAGGGTATTACACCACAACGGTGGCCTGAACCAGTATAAATCTCGTGTCTTTCTATGTTGCGAGTTCGTCGAGCTCATCCGCGAGATCTTAGCAAGCTAGGGCGCTGATTGGTAGGGAGAGAACTTCACGCGCACCCCAGAGTTCGAACCTTAAGGGTTTTGCCGGAACCCGTGATCCGACAGGTGTAGTGGCGCATTCACAAAAAAAGGGATCAAACTCTTAGCCTATGTATTTCTCGTGTAAATAGATAATTTAGTGCAATTGGTTATTTACTTTAAACATAATGCATTGACGTGTTAGTGTAGAGGCGCACAAAAGGAAATGGAAATTGTAGTCCGCTACTTAAAATTAAGTGTTACCTCATATGATTACATAGCCTCCATTTCATAAATTGCGTACCCGTTGAATTCATATAAGAATATTACATATATTACTTCATAATAGAACCTTAAATCATTCAACACTAATGATTTTGAATGCAAGAGTAACAATGGTGCATGTACATGATAGCTACATTGGTTGTTTGAAGAAACATCACTGTAACTTTGGCATGCACAACTGAAAAGGTTTATTTAAATAGAAAAAAATGTGATATGTGAGTGTCCAATCTTTATAGCGTTGAATCAATATTGTACCTTTGGCCATGATACGAAGTAGATATTGATTTATGTTCAAGCGATGCACGCCCACGATCGCTAGATAGTGATACGTGAATGAATTGTGCAATCTCTCTCACACGCATACATATCTCATTTCCCTGTGGGCATCGGAATCACATACGCGCACTTCGTGTATTTCTGTCCCTCCGTCAAGGTTAAAATTCGTCTTTCTAGCCCGTCCTACAAGTCTCTCACACAGAAACACACACGCTCTTTCTGTCGAACACGCCCACACCTTTAATTCTGCCCACCCACAGCCACTAATGTCTCAAAGTATAATAATGTCTCTCACACATATGCCTAAGGTTAACTCGAGTTCCAGAACCATATGAATACATACAATGGGATTCCAACAGAGCACCTTTTGTTTCGAGATTTCTCTCTCTCTCCCCCTCTCTCTCACACACACACGCACGCGCGCGCACACACACATTGTTTCTTGCTTCATTTTTTCCGGCACTTGCATGCACACAATTTTGTTTATCTTCGTGATGCTTTAAGTATGCCTCGCACAAATGCTATCTACCTATCCCTTAATATAGCTAGATATGTGTCACACAAGCTCCTTCTCCCTATTAGCAAGATGCCCATGCGTTGCACCGAACATCAATATGCATTTGTATGAGTAGTTTATCTTGTGGGAGAAAAGGATGAATGAGGGAATGCCTTATTTGCAAATGTGGAGAGGGTTGTGGGTATCTTTTTGCAAAATTTCCACAGTTTCCTTCCTATCCGTCGGGTATAAATCGGATGGCCTATATTGCAGGATGGCAGGAACACCATCATCACCAACTCAGTTTTTTTATAAGAGTAGGGATATAGTGTCACTCCCCCCCCCCGACACCCACACCCACACAACCACACACACACACACACTTCCCAACACCGAAGTAGTAGGGTGACTGTCGGTGTCAAAACCGGCGGATCTCGGGTAGGGGGTCCCGAACTGTGCGTCTAGGCGGATGGTAACATGAGACAAGGGACACGATGTTTTTACCCAGGTTCGGGCCCTCTCGATGGAGGTAATACCCTACTCCTGCTTGATTAATATTGATGATATGGGTAGTACAAGAGTAGATCTACCACGAGATCAAGGAGGCTAAACCCTAGAAGCTAGCCTATGGTATGATTGTTGTTCGCCCCACGGACTAAAACCCTCCGGTTTATATAGACACCGGATAGGTTAGGGTTACACACGATCGGTTACAATGGTAGGAGATCTACATATCTCAGATCGCCAAGCTTGCCTTCCACGCCAAGGACAGTCCCATCCGGACACGAGACGCGAAGTCTTCAATCTTGTATCTTCATAGTCTTGGAGTCCGGCCGTGACGATAGTCCGCTATCCGGACACCCCTAGTCCGGACTACCTCAAGAGCCCTCGAACCAGGCTTCAATGACGACGAGTCCGGCGCGCATATTGTCTTCGACATTGCAAGGCGGGTTCCTCCTCGAATACTTCATAGAAGGTTTTGAACACAAGGATAGTGTCCGGCTCTGCAAAACAAGTTCCACATAACACCGTAGAGAGAATAATTTTTGCACAGATCTGCTGACGTATTCCGCGGCGTGACATCACACCATGACCAGGCCTTTATATGAATTGTTTTTTACTGTTCCACCTCAGCGTGTTTAGCGAGGCGGTTTCCTTGGCACGTCTTATCAAAGCATAGATCGTGCCCCCTTATTCTGGGATTCTCATCAATATGGACGTGGGTAACCCAACCGTGCCCGTTGGCCTGCCTCCTCTATCAAAGGCGAGTCCTAATCGACCACGGGGTGGGCTCTTGGTATTCAACCTCTTTATAATGAGACCAAGGCCCTCTTCTTTTTACACCCTCCATCGAGTTCGCCTCGCGCTTCGAGTTCCAACACCCAAAGCTTCAGATTCAGGCGCTTCGGACTTTCGATGATGTCCGGATCCGACCAGCATGGCCGATGGATGTCTTCCTCTGTCACAGAAGAAGATGTGCTAAAGCTGCGCGACGCCAGGTATCTAACCGGCGAGATCTCGCATAGGCTGCCTGTTCCAGGGCAGGTCATTCCCACTCCTGAGCCCGGCGAGAATGTGGTGCTCGTGTCCCACTTCCTTCGGGGTTTAGGCTTCCCGACGGATCCCTTTGTGCGGGGGCTCATGTTTTATTATGGGCTTGATTTCCATGACTTGAATCCGGAGTCCATCCTCCATATCTCGTCATTCATTGTTGTATGTGAGGCCTTCCTCCATATTACCCCCCCACTTTGGATTGTGGCTCAAGACCTTCAAGGTGGAGCCAAAGATGATCGAGGGGCAACAAGAAGAGTGCGGAGGGGCGGTCATAAGCAAATGTGCTGATGCTCCGTGGCCCGAGGGCTCTTTTCAAGAGGAGCTTGGTTTGTGGCAACGGGAGTAGTTTTATATCACCGCTCCCAGGGGCACCAAATGGGCGGCGCCCCGCCTTCCGCCAGGTCCACCACAGCCGATGGCATCATGGGTCAACAAGGGGCTCGACTAGGGGCCGCCCAAGGACGCCCCCTTGCTGCAGGGCCGTGTTCGAGACCTCCAGAAAGAGGATCAATCTGGTCGCATTGGCGCAGGTTATGGTGATCCGCGCCTTCAGCCTCTGAACGCCGCCCCCTCCGCTGTGGGAATTCAATCCGGAGGGACCACGAGCTCTCCAAAATTTTATGGGCACGACGCCCGTGGAGATGTATAAACTGTTCTTCGGATCACAAGAGAAGTGTCCGGACTTGACCGAGGATGCATGACTAAGCTGCAATCGCCCAGATACTCAAGTAAGTAGTCCTGTAACCGGACAAGCTGTTCATTCATTTATCATATATATATGCCCTTTAAAGGAGCCGTTTCTTGAACAGGAGTGGATAGCCAAGGCAAAGTTGATAAGGTGTCCGGCTCCCCTCCCAGAGACCATGCCGGATCCCATGCTGACCAAGATGTTGAAGGTCACGCCTTTTGAAGAAGGCGTAGGGGGGAGCGGGGGAGTAACTGCCTCTACGAAGGAGGCTATCAAGGAAGGAGGGATTAAAAGTCCCGCCTTCTGAGGAGAGAAGAGGACCGCTTCGGAAGATCCGGAGGTCAAGGCCTCAAAGAGGGAAAGGAATCTTCGGAGAGAGTCCGCTGGGGGAAGTAACCCAGCCGCATTATTTCCCCAAGGGATCAGCCTCCAATGAGCCGTAAGTAAAAAGAAGGGTCTTGTAAATAAGGAACATCCCAGTATTTATTCATGAAGATAACCAAATTGTACCTTGTAGTTCGGACCTCAGCCCTTCTCAGTGAGCTCGTCTTGGGGATCTTCTTCCGGAGATGATGGAGATGAAACGCCTCCACCGTCGCACCCTCATGTAAGCGGACGACCGGAGGTGTCGTCGCGGAGGGTTCCCCAAGTCCGGCGGGGGCCGGAAGGTCCGCGCCAAGTGGTGTGCGGTCGGAGGAGTGAAGGATCTGCTCGGGCGGCGACTTATTTCGAAGATCACCGTGCTCTAATGGGTACGGTGATTGAAAGAATTGCATCCGCGGAGAGCGGATTGCATGAAGCCGTCGAAGCTTCTTGACGGGGTTTGAGGTACGCAAAATGATGTACCTTCCGACGCTTATGCATATAAATGCGCCTGTATAGATAGTAGCCCTGAGACTCGGTATGTTGTCAAAATTGACAACGTGCCGAGGATCAAATTTCGATTATAACATATCGCCGCTCCTAAACAGGTGGCGGGCGTCCGAGGCCAGCCGGACTGATGAATATGCCAAACAAAAGCGGCAACTTGACGAGGCGGATCACGGACATCGCGCTGGTCAATAAGCGGTTTGACGAGTCACAAGGTATGCGACTTCTATCGGACACACAGTAAGGGGCTTGACGCCCATGTCTTACTATTCGTATGCTTAATGAAGATGGTGCTTCTTGCTGGGAGGAGCTGCGGGCGGAACTCGCCCGAGCAAAAGAGCAAGCGAGTCGATGGTGCGGCCGCTTTAAAGGCGGCCGAAGAGCTAGAAGCCGAACGGGCTGCTCACTGCCGAAGCAAAGAGGAAATGGCCGATATGGCAAAAAAGTTAAGGAATACTACCGATCGCTGAGAGGTTCTTGAAAAAGAACGTCAAGCGGAACAAGAGGGCCTCAAAAAGGCCGCCGCCGAATCCAAGAATGCTCAGTCGGCTTTGAGAGCTGCCAAGGAGGAGCTGAGTCAGGCCGGGGCAATTGCGGCTGGAAAACCATTTCTACTGCGGAGGAAATGTACAGATCCAAAGTATGCTCAGCTGGATAAGTTGTGGAGTTTAGAGGATGCTTATCTGGACTTGGCGGCGAGCGCTGCGGACGCGGTTGAGCACTTCTGGGGCCAGAAGGGGCATCGAAGGGAAGAGCTATATTGGTCACAATTCCATAGTCCGGAGCGTCCTCTGCCGCTGACCGATCGGTTGGCCGAATGGGCCGAGCTGAATCGGTTGTCCGAGTTTGCCATGAAGCATGTCTTGACTAACTTGTGGCCGGGCGGACCCCAGCCGAAGAGCTATTTTGGTTTAGTGCAGCAGTTTCTTGGTGCGGTACCGCGTATCGATGCAATGAAGCGATCGACGTGTATTGAGGGAGAGCGGATGGCTCTTGCCCGTGTCAAGACATACTGGGCAGAGATGAAGGCCACCGACGTTGCATCCCAAGATTCGGACAGAAGCCGAGTACCTGCCGAGCACTACTTTGAAGAAGTCCTGCCGGGCGCTCGTTTAATAGAGACGCAGTGCTCGAAGGATATTATGTTTAAATGACATGTATGATTTGTGAAAACAATGTTTCAATATAATATAAGAGCTTTTTATACTTGTGCGTTCAAGTAGTAAATTACTCCCTGTGCGGTCGTTTATGTATATGTGTATATAACCTGAAAGATGGCGGTCCTTGGCTTCAGCCCCCACGCACATAGTGCGGGGGTGTTTGCAAAGAAAGTGCTTTTTCACACTTAATCCAACGTCTTGATCCTGTTAAGGAGGTGATAGCGTAGAAAACCAGGCAACCGGACTATAATGCTTTATCACTTTCACTTAGCCATAGGAGTTCGAGGGTGGGGCTACTATATAGCCCCTGGGGGCACCGCACTCTCCCGAATTCGGGGTGCGTATGTGCCTGACCGAAAACCAGTCCTTCATTAATGCGGAGGAATCCTAAACATTCCTGTGAGTCATCGAGTGGTTGACCAGTCTCTCGCTATATCATCATGATCAGCCGGCCGGCTTTCTCTCTTGAGGTGCTCGCCGCGGCGAACCGGGCACAATCGCAGAGTTCTCCTGGTGCCGCGTTAGCCGTGAAAGCGGAACGTAAGGCAGCAAAACACGAGAGCCGGGCAACCCAACATTTGACCAAAGACATGATTCGAGCTGATGCATATAAGGCCTAACTCGAGACGCTGAATACTCCCTAAGGTATTCGGTCTTTATGAAAATGGGCAGAATAATGCCCTAAGCCCCAGTGTCTAGGTGCGTGCAAAAATTCTGTGCGGCCAATGCCAAAACGCCAGCCTCCTCCTCGGTTATAGTAAGGAACCGGGGATGTATATCAACAAGAGACAGTAAAAAAGGTTTACGCAGGTCTTAATCAAAAGAATCCTTGCAACGGGTCCCTCCGCACGTCTGCGCATGTGTCTCCGTTGTGCCGTATCCTGGACGGGTGTAGCACGTTGTTCATCTGTAAAAGAGAGGAACTTAGTTTAAAAGAAAAAAGAATCGTGCGAAAGATGTACTTAATATTAAATAAACAGAGTATGGTTCGAAGAAGTGAATAAAGTTGAGCTTTATTGTCTCTTGTTATACATGCATGCAGCCCCTCGTATGGGGGTATGCCACTAGTAGGCGCCGGACTCGTCTAGCCGTGTCCGGGGTTTTGAATGACCAATTCAGGTTCTTTGCCTAGCAGAGCCGGATAGCTGTGGGGCTGTCAAGGCAGTCTCCCGTTCTTCCGTGCTCGAGTAACACTTAATACTTCCTTTTAACGAGATGATGCCGCGTGGTCCGGGCATTTTAAGTGTTAGAGATGCATAATGCGGTATTGCGTTAAAGCGGGCAAAAGCTTCGCGTCCCAATAGTGCTTGATGGCTACTTTTAAACGGGGCGATATGGAAGAGTAACCTTTCACGATGGAAGTTGTCGGATGAACCGAACACAACTTCTAGCAGTATGGAGCCCGTACAATGGGCATATGGGCCTGGCATTACTCCTTTAAAGGAGGTTTTGCTACGGCGAATTTTGGTTGGGTTTATCCCCATCCTGCGGATTGTGTCCTGATGTATCAGGTTTATGTCACTGCTGCCATCCATGAGGACTCATGTAAATTGGAATCCGTCGATTATAGGATCCAGTATCAGCGCAGTCCATCCTGCGTTCCGGATATTTTCGGAATAGTCCTGATGGTCGAAGATGATTGGTTTTGACAACCGAGTGTGCTTGGCGCGCTTTTAGTGGGCGCCGCTCTGTTTTTCCTTTGATCACGTGAAGTGATTTTACTGTTTTAACCTCTTGTGGGAAAGTCTTTTGTTTTCCGGCTCGCTTGTGGCGCTCGTCGTCATCTTCACTTGGTGTGTCGAGCCCTTGTGTTCGGCGTTCATCTGCGGACTGTTTGAAGACCCAACAATTTCGTGGGTATGGTTAGCGAGCCTCCCAGAGTACTGTGGATTTGACATATCTTGTCCAAGATTTTGTTGAAGTTGGATAGCTCATCGCTATTGTCCTTAAGGGCAGTTTTTGTTGTTCTGCCGTGAGCTTTTGAATCCGGTGTTGGTGTCGTGCTCTTTGGACTGTTCCTTTTAATCCGGCGCTGGTCCTTGTTGCGCCGTGGTTTCCCATTTCCATCCCTGATTTGGATGTACTTGGGTCGCTGGTGCTGCATCTTGCTAGCCAGCTATCCTCTCCCACAAAAGCGGGTCATGAGGCTTGTTAATGCGGCCATTGTTCTTGGCTTTTCTAGGCGAGGTGTCTGGCGAGCCATTCGTCTCCGGGACGTTGTGTTTGAGAGCTGCTAAGGCTTGGCGTCCGGACATTCGACTATTTGGTTCTTTTTAGTAAGGAACCTGTTCCAGAATTTCCGGCTGACTCTCCGGGCTGTTGAGTTATGTGACTTAGATCGTACAGATCCGGAGGGCGGACATAAGTCCCTGAAAATTTGCCTCAAATGCATCCTTGAGCTCTTCCCAGCTTCAATGGTATTTTCGGGAGGCTCTTAAGCCAATGCCGAGCTAGCTCTTTGAGTTTAAGGGTAAGTATTTTATGGCGTGGAGATCATCTCCTCTAGCCATGTGTATGTGGAGGATGTAATCCTCAATCCGACTCGAGGTCTGTTGTTCCGTCGTATGCCTCTATGTTTACGGGTTTGAATCCCGCTGGAAATTCATGATCCAGCACCTCATCGCTGAAACATAGGGGGTGTGCGGCGCCCCTACATTTGGGTGTGCCGTGATCTTCGGAAATTTGGCGTATTGCATTGCTTTGACGAGCATGCTTTCCTGGCCCATAGATGGACCTAACTGGGCCATCCTTTTGATGTGAATCCTTATGCGGATCGCATATTGGCTTGTGTGCGGCACCAGTCGCCGCTCTCTTTTTGCCGTGAGGTCGTCCATCCGACCGGGTGGCCTTCTTGCTTTTTAATTGTGGGGGCTCTAAGGCCTCCTCGTCGGTCAGGCAGTAGCTTTCTTTTGGGTAGCTCTTTGTTCGGCGATCGTCGCCGTACTTGTCTCATGGTGCTGAATACTTTGCTCCATATGATCCTGAGTGCATCTTCCGCTGTTTTGAGCTTCCGCTTCTGCTTTTTCAGGCTACGCGCAGTGGCGACGAGCCTTTTCTGGAGGTCATTTTGCTCTAATAGTTTGCCCGGCGTCAGATCGTCCGGACTGTTGTCTTCGCCGGGGACAGATTGTTTATCCAAGTTGTCTTGTTCGGACGATTGCTCGATAGCTTGTTTGTTGTCCACCGGTTCGCCCTGCTCTATGGCTGGGTCTTTGTTGAGGCGGGACTTTGTTCGGCGTTTACGTTGCCGTATTGACTGCTTTTCGAGGGATTTATCCTTCGTAGCGTCCCATTGTTCCTCGTCTTCATTTCTTTTAGGTGTATCCACCATGTATACATCATGAGATGAGGTGGTTGTCCAGCATCCTATAGGTGCTGGCTCATTGTTGTCTCCTACATCGTCGTCCATACCGTCGATGTCTTCGGAGTCGAAATCGAGCACGTCGTGTAAGCTTTCGACAGTGGCTACGAAATGGGTGGTGGGTGGGCGTTGAATTTCTTCGTCGTCCGCATCCCAACCTTCTGACGATAGTCCGCCAGGCTCTCCGGATAAAGAGAGAGACTTTAGTGAATTCAGGATGTCGCCAAAGGCGAGTCTTTGAAAGATGTCCGCGTCCGTGAACTCCATGACCGCGCCCAATCGGGTTCGATTGGCGGGGCACGGAGGGTTCGGAGTCCGGAGAGGAGTCCGCACCACAGGTCGAGGTCTTCGCAGCGAAAGGGATGGAGTTCGCCTCGATCGCCGAGAGATTGTAGCCCCGAGGCGGTGTCCAACCACTCGTCCTCGATCGGGAATCCGCCGGATTAAGGGTCGGAGCGGATCTTCGGTGCGGCCTCCGGGGCACCTGTTCGCGGCAGAGCTAGATCATGCCCATCGAGACAAGGCGGCACGCTTGGCTGCGGCTCGAATCCGTCGAAGATCAAGTCTCCACGGATATCGGTCGATAGTTCAAACTTCCAAATCTGGCACGATGGCGGGGCGAAGCTTCGATCTGCTCCGGATGGCTGCTTAATTGGCCCGCATGCAAAGCCGCTGAACACGAAGATCTTTCCGGGAGAAAAGTCTCACCTGGACCGCGTCGTTGTTGATGACCGGAAGGAGCCATCGGGCCTATCGGTGACAACACGGAGGAACTCTCGATGAAAGCACCAATGTCGGTGTCAAAACCGGCGGATCTCGGTAGGGGTCCCGAACTGCGTCTAGGCGGATGGTAACAGGAGACAAGGGACACGATGTTTTTACCCAGGTTCGGGCCCTCTCGATGGAGGTAATACCCTACTCCTGCTTGATTATATTGATGATATGGGTAGTACAAGAGTAGAACTACCACGAGATCAAGGAGGCTAAACCCTAGAAGCTAGCCTATGGTATGATTGTTGTTCGTCCTACGGACTAAAACCCTCTGGTTTATATAGACACCGGATAGGTTAGGGTTACACAGAGTCGGTTACAATGGTAGGAGATCTACATATCCGTATCGCCAAGCTTGCCTTCCACGCCAAGGAAAGTCCCATCCGGACACGGGACAAAGTCTTCAATCTTGTATCTTCATAGTCTTGGAGTTCGGCCGTGACGATAGTCCGGCTATCCGGACAGCCCCTAGTCCGGGACTCCCTCAGTGACACCTCGATCTTGATACTAATCTATCATCTGGCTTCTCTCTCAAACACACACACACGCACACACACTACCCGACACCAAAGGAGTAGGGCGGCACCTCGATCTTGATAGTAATCTATCTACTCCTGTTTCAAACACACACACACACATACACACACACACACTCGCTAGTTGTGCCTTTGTGCCTACCGCGCACACTTTCGATACATCTTTCTCTCCTTCCCTCCCCCCACCCCAACAATGACAATAGAAGGGTGAAAACTCGATCTGATCGTAATCTGTCAATTGGTTTCTCTCTCGAACATTGTGTCTCTATGCCTCGCTCAGTAGCCCCTTCGATATGTAGACTTCTCGTGCGCGCACAGCTGTAGTGACGATGCCGCTGAACCCGGTGTGCCTCGTTTTTACCGGCCTCATGTGATAGTTTTCACCCTGTTTTCTGTTAATTAACAAGGCAACCTTTTCTTTGTTACTACTAGTGAATCTGAAATCATTTGGGGCAGACATAAAATATATCACTTCAACCCAATTATCGCAGTAACTATTTTAGAAGAAACTAGCTAGATGCCCGTGCATTGCACGGAACATCGAGATGCATTTGTATGAGTAGTTTATCTTGTGAGAGAAAAGGATGAACGAGGGAAGGCAGTATTTGCGAACGTGGAGAGGGGTGTAGGTATATTTTTGCAAAATTGCCATAGTTTTCTTCCTATCCGTTAGATATAAATCCGACGGCCTATATCGCAGGATGGCACGCACACCATCATCACCAACTCTGTTTTCTACTCCCTCTGTTCCTAAATATTTGTCTTTTTAGAGATTTCAACAAGTGACTACATGCGGAGCAAAATGAGTGAATCTACACTCTAAAACATGTCTACATACACATCCGTATGTGGTAGTCCATTTGAAATCTGAAAAAGACAAATATTTAGAACGGATGGAGTATAAGAGTAGACATGGAGATATATCTCCAGCATGGTCTACGACAAAAATGTGTTGGACTGGTTAGCGCCGGATGCTCGCAACGCGATGACATGAGTTCGAATTCTGTCTTTAACTTTAGATTTTTTATATTATATATTACTTATTTAATATATACTTCTTTCACATCTGATCGACAAAGGAACCCACAGAGTACTTAGAATACAATATTAAGGATAGACTTGTTTCTTTTTAACTTTCCGTACGAAGCTGCAGCCACCCTGCAAGTCACGTGTACACTGTACATGCAATTAACTTTTTATAGAGGGACAATCATACACGCAATTAACTCAAATGGATTGTATGTCACTCTATTATTTCCAGCATAAGAGCATCTCCAACGGCAGCCGGCAAATTTCCTCCCGCTTCCTTCCGCGGAGGATTTACATCAAACGCCAAATCATACATTTTCACAACTCTAACCAACCAGATGAAATTCGTGCAAACACGGACTGATTTCATATAAGCATGAAGGATTTTGTATAAAAAAGCCGGATCTTCATATAAACATGATGGATTTCATTACATTTACATGTACTAAGCGGTGCCAATCCGGCTCTCTTGGTATAGTTAATACTCCCTCCGTCCGGAAATACTTGTCCTAGAAATGGATGTATCTAAACTTATTTTAGCTATAGATACATACAATTTATCCATTCTTAGAACAAAAAATGTCCGCCAGCTGGAGAGGTAATACATAATCTAAATGGCCTCCCGCGGATCCCTTTGTCTTCCTCATGTCCGGCAGACACTTTGCGGGGTCAACGAAGGTCCTCGGAAGAGACGAAGAAGCAAAGAAACCACCTGAATGCGCAGTCGTCGCCTCGGCGGTGGCCTTCATGGGACCCAAGTGGCGGTGGCCTCCCGTGTTCTACTTCTCCTTGATGATGGCGGCGGACACGGAGAAGCTGGCCACCGACTCGTCGCTCTCCATGCACCCGCTTCGCCTCTGCCGCATGGCGCGCCGCAGCACGGGAGGCGCGCCACGACACGGGAGGCGCGGCACCGCAGACATCGGTGGCGCGATACGATCGGTAGCAACGACGCCCGTACCGGTGTGCTCGCCGCCGTGCCGGCGTGGAGCAACTCGCCACTCCTCATCGAGCTGAACTGGAGCGGCGAAGTTGTTGAACCACGCGCCGCTTGGGGCGGCAACCGCTCCGTCCGGGCCAAGCGAGGTTGGTGAAGCACCGAGCGGCCTCGCCAGATCCGGAGGGCTCGAGGCCACCCAGCCGGGTAATATGCCGGAGAACGCCTCCTTGGAAGCCATCGGAAGAGTGGAGAAAATGGTGAAGGAGGAGATGGGGGAGCGGCGGAGGGGCGCGATTCTTGCCTGCTGTCTGTCTGACCTCGTGTAAATAGAGGGCGGACGGTAGGAGCTTGGCCGGCGTCTGGCCTCGTTTAAACTGAGGGTGGACGGGAGGAGCTCGGTCGGTGTTGTGTTTAGTTCCGGCCCGCTCATGAACGGACGTGTGGCTGGAGTAGGTTTCTCGGTTTGCATGCGGGTTTAACGGAGGGGTTTGATGGAGGCGAGGAGGCATGTTCAGCCGAGCGTGCAGCGGGCGACGTAGTACTATTCGATTTGACAGCGGGCGACGCAGTTCCCAATACGGCTTTAATGCAGACGAGGGAGGGAGTAGCGGTTCCCGAAATGTTGAACAACCAGTGCATCCTCCTTCAATTAATGCATGAGGGAAGTAATGGGAGGAGGACCGGGAAAAGAGAATGCAACACAGTTTGCCCTCATATAAAGTCGCCCCTCCATTCCAATGCATCTACCACATCGTACGCACCTAAGCATTTGCCTAAGCACCTACACTAAGCGCAAAAGAGCTCACTCCAGACCCATGGCAGCGATGCGCGCGAGCGGCCAGCGGCTATGCCGGATGGTCCACGACATCGGCATGCGGCATGGCGTCGAGGATCGTCTCCAGACGGTGTTGGAGACCGGCTGGTGGATGGCCGTCGTCGACGCCAACTACGACTCTCAGTTGGACCAAATGATCGTTGCCACCACCAACAAGTTCACCGTTCTCAAGAAGCTCGCGGATGACATCGCCGTGCTCCTCCAGCCCGCGCGCCCGGGCTCCTCATTGCCTGCCGCCCTAATTGGCCTCCAAGGCCAGAACCTCTTTCAAGCACTGGTGGCCCTGCGACTGCACGCTGGCGCCAGGAAGAATGTCCACCTGGAGGTCACGCTCACCGCGAGGCGCCTCGCCCTACAAGAATTCATCGACCTACACATCCACGTGTACGAGCAAATCGTGTACATAGGTATCTACAAGGCCAGCGAGGATGCTACGACGTTGGCCTTCCTCAACCAGCTGGAAGCCTTGGATGCCTTTGCTGAGAAGCACCTCGACCTCGCCACAAAATCCGCCGCTCCTTAGCCGCCGGTCGGTAGCCCGGCGCACTAAGTTGAGGAGGAGGAGGTCGTACGTTGATGGATGCATCTTTCTTCTTGCCTTCTGTAACCACCACTGCAATCACATCATCATCGTGGCCTTAATTCTTATTGTGTTGTTGCATTCTAGTTCCAGTCAATACCGACATGTGCGATCCCTTTGCTTAATTATATGCATCGCTGTAACTAGTACTCCATCCGTCAATTTATAAGTTGTGCTTACCTTTTCCATCAACTTCGTGCAACGCACGGGCATCTTGCTAGAAACACTAGAACATGTCGGACCGCGTGTGACCAAACCGACGATGCGCCAACCTAGCTACTACGTACCCTGGCTATCTGGCGGAAATAGCCCCGCCCTAGCATTTCCAATCGTTATTTCTATCTATTGATCGTGCCAAGGAGCAGAACCAAAATGTTATAATTTATACATGTTTCTCTACTCCTACTCCTATAGAAGACTCAGTTGGTGATGGTGGTGTGTCTGCCATCCGTCGTCTCTGACCATTAGATCTGCATCTAACGGCTGTGAGGTAAGTTGTGGCATTTTGGCAAAAATAGCCCACTTCTCTGCTCCAATTTGCAGAAAACCCCTTATTATCTTGAAAGCAACCGCATCCCTCCCCCACCTCATCAAAACATGATGAGAAATATATACTCCTATAAAAGACTCGGTTGGTGATGGTGGTGTGTCTGCCATCCGTCGTTTCTGACCACTAGATCTGCATCTAACGGCTATGAGGTAAGTTGTGGCATTTTTGCAACAATAGCCCACTTCTCTGCTCCAATTTGTAGAAAACCCCTTATTATCTTGAAAGCAACCGCATCCCTCCCTCACCTCATTAAAATAGCCTGAGAAATATATTTTGAGTGAAAAGTACTCCCTCCGTTCCTAAATATTTGTCTTTCTAGAGTTTTCAATAAGTGACTACACACGGAGCAAAATGAGTGAATCTACACTTCAAAATATATCTATATAATCCGTATGTGATAGTCCATTTGAAATCTCTAAAAAGTCAAATATTTAGGAACGGAGGGAATAATATATTAGGAGTATATGAAAACAAGAGTGATTTCTTTCAAGTTTGTGAACAAGTACTACTATTCTACTACTTTGGATCCGTCGCAACGCACGGGCACATTGCTAGTAAAAGGAAAAGGCCTGCCGCGTTCGCGTCGCACTCCCCCCACACACGCCCGGGAATCAGGAGTACTGCACGGCCCGTCTGGCATGACACATAGCTTAGGGAAGGCGTGTTGCCTAGCATTTTCACTTTCATGTGGGACCGCCGTTGAGCAAACCGACTATTGGCAAACCGCACCCCGCCCGCCGCCGGGTTAGAAAACAGAAACGAGGGGAAGATCTAGCTGTAGCACGGAAGCCAAGAAATTTGGTGTCAGACGGGGCTCGTTGATAGAGTAGGAGCATTCCGTACTACTCTACTCCTACTAGTACCAAGTTTGTACTATACAACTAGTACTACCACTATACAACTAGTAGGTACGTGCACGACACAACATCTTAGGAACAAAAAATGGGAAGATCTTGTTTTGGGTGATTTATCTTTTTTTATGTCAACGTAATATGAATAATATGATGTGGGGGGCACCCATGAAGCTTATGTGGCTTGGTTGCATGGCTACGAAAGGTTAGAGAAAAATAAATAGATAATGTGTTTAGAGTGCACTCCACTAAACATATATACTTTGGATCCATTGCAACGGGCCGGCACATCTATATCTATACCCCCTATATAGTGTGTGAATAACTTTTAAAGTTGGTCATTGGATGAAGCCAATCCGACGGTACAAAGATGGCAAATCCGAGCACTACTGGCCGTTGGATATCATCTACATTCCACCAGATTCTGCCACATGTAGAATCTAGAAGACTCCATGGTTGAACTTCATTCATGACTAACTTTGCCACAACTAAGCTTAGGCAAAGTGTGTCTGCCACAAAAAATGTGGCTAACAAAATGGCCACCACAAGTGTGGCAAGATTTGGCAAGAAGTTGAGTCTATGACATGTGGAGCATGTAGCTAGAAAAGTGTGGCAAGCCACAAGTGTAGCAATGAACCAAACACATGCTTGGTGTGTTTGGTAGGGTGTATGAAGGGTGCATGATCCCAAGAGTTCCCTTCTCGACCCATTTTTGGGTGTTTGGTAGAGTGTATGGAGGGTGCATGAGTCCACACTAGATTAGCACAAATACACTAGAAGCATGCATGAAGAGGGGTTGAGTTGAGCATGCATGAAGAGGGAACAACTATGCTGAGACGAGAACGCAACCAAACACACTTGTGGCACGCCTAAGCTTAGGCGTGGCAACCTTAAGCTGCAAACCAAACCATAACTTTGAAAGTTGGTCGTTGGATGAAGCCAATCTGACGGTACAAAGATGGAAAATCTGAGCACTACTGGCCGTTGGATATCATCTACATTCCACCAGATTCTGCCACATGTAGAATCTAGAAGACTCCATGGTTGAACTTCATTCATGACTAACTTTGCCACAACTAAGCTTAGGCAAAGTGTGTCTGCCACAAAAAATGTGGCTAACAAAATGGCCACCACAAGTGTGGCAAGATTTGGCAAGAAGTTGAGTCTATGACATGTGGACCATGTAGATAGAAAAGTGTGGCAAGCCTCAAGTGTAGCAACAAACCAAACACATCCCGGCACGCCTAAGCTTAGGTGTGGCAACCTTACGCTACAAACCAAACCATAACTTTAAAAGTTGGTCATTGGATGAAGCCAATCCGACGGTACAAAGATGGCAAATCCGAGCACTACTGGCCGTTGGATATCATCTACATTCCACCAGATTTTGCCACATGTAGAAGCATAATGCACAAACCACCAGAATCTCATGTGTCCAAGGCACGTGTACCTTACTAGTAGTTGGTAGTAGTAAGAAACAAATTCCGGGTTTGGCACGAGCTCGTACTGCGGGAGCACCACAAGGCCTGCCGCAGGAGTTACATTTCCTCTCGGGCCCACGGGACCGAACTTCGGGCTTAGTGCCCGACCTATGAGTCAATGACATGCGGACCTTAAATGCGGCTGGCCCACATGTCATTCTCATGGTGGTGGTGTGCTTCGCGACTCACTCGTTCGAGATGAACCGGCCGGTGGTGGCGTAGTTGTGGCGAGGGTGCCACTGTCGGTGTCAAAACCGGCGGATCTCGGGTAGGGGGTCCCGAACTGTGCGTCTAAGGCGTATGGTAACAAGACGCGGGGGACACAATGTTTACCCAGGTTCGGGCCCTCTCGATGGAGGTAATACCATATTTCTTGCTTGATTGATCTTGATGATATGAGTATTACAAGAGTTGATCTACCACGAGATCGTAGAGGCTAAACCCTAGAAGCTAGCCTATGATTATGATTGTTGTATGTCTCTATCGACTAGCCTGGCCTCGGTTTATATAATACACCAGAGGCCTAGGATAACAAGAGTACGCCGGTGGGGAGGAGTCCTTGTCTTGATCACCAAGTCTTTTGGAATCTTCCTTGTATGCGGCAGCTGTCCGAACTGGCCCATGAGTATACGGCCATGGGGGTCCTCGGCCCAATCCAACGGATCGGGAGACGACGTGATGAGTACCCCCTAGTCCAGGACACCGTCAGTAGCCCCCTGAACCGGTATTCAAGTTGGGGATGCTCCTCGATTCTTCCAAACTGTTCTTCATCTTCGGTTGTCGGTCTTGAAAATTTCTTCAACAAATCTTCTCATCTTCGATCTTGAGGATCGCCGAAGTGCATCCGACGAGTTTACACGTCGGGTATCCAAGGACCCCCTTTAAGTTTTCGGCCTTTATCAATGCCTTGTCATTTTTATGCCACGCCTCGGGTTTGAAGTTGTTCCCGAGAGGCAGTGTCCCCTTGCATCCGAGCCCCAACGCCGGACTGCATTCGAGGTATCCTTTGCAGCCAAGCACCAACGCCGGACTGTGTACAAGCTCCAATGCCGGACTATATCCGAGGTGTCATAGATCACTTTGGTTTAAAAATTTTGAAGGAGTTTAGCCGAGCTCAATGCCGAAAATGCCCTCTATGGAGCCAGCCATTGGCGCCCGAGCTTTATGCCGGACTGCTTTCGAGGTGGTGCACCACCCGACAGCGGGCTTATTTTTCGTGAATATTTTTGATTGGTGCAATTTATTCTCTGCCGAGATATATAGCCAGTATATGTATATCTAGTAGCCCTCAAGGTGTGTGTCGGTCTAAAATCCGAGATGCACCTGAAGGAAAATATGAAACCGCTGATCCTAGTAGCTTCTGAGACTCAGGTCATGAAATCGGCCTGAGGATCAACTCCTAGCTCAGCAGCATACATAGGAATAAAAACACAGTGTAATATATTAGAGATAATAGTGATCGGCGAACGGGCCCCTGATAGAGGGTCGTGAGAAGTCGCCGCAATATACTAGCTTGATGCCGGATAAGTCCATATGGTACCTATTATTGTCCAAAGACGCGTATGCGCATAGTTTGGTCAAGCCGAACACTGAGCACTTTGAATCCTCTGCATTGAATAAGCAATGCAGTAGCCCCCGAGACACTGGTCGGGTGGCACCACCAAATCAGGGGACCGATGTGACCCTTTAATATTTATAAATAATGAGCACGAAGCCTAGTAGCCCCCGAGCGTTAATGTGGGCACGGGTGGCCGAATTAACGATCGATATCCAGAGTAAAATCACAGATTATGTGTAATGATTATATGTGTCCAAGTACTTTACATCATTATTTTGACTCCATTGCGACCGTTTATCAGTTGAAAGTGGCCCATCGTCGGCTTCTCCCCCTTGGTAGATACTACACAGGGTGTTTCCACACTAACAAAACAACCCTTAGCCGACGTCTCGGTGCCCGGAGGCGGTTGTGTTAGCAGAAATGAGGCAATCAGATATGCGGGCTTTGTAACTTTCACTTAGTCATAGGAGCTTAAAGTTGGAAGGCCAGTTACTAGCCTCCGGTGAGTGTTCGGCGATAGTCAAGGTCAAGCCGTAAACACTTCGGCCAATATTATGAACGGCCCGTCATTTAACACAGTCATCGGATCGCTGACCAGTTTACGCTTATTGTGACAGTCAGTTTTCAGCTTTCTCCTCTGAGGCGCTTAACCATGCTAGCTGGAAGCACAATCCAGTGGTTCTCCCGTTGCACACCTAGCCGAACAAAGCGGAACGTAGGAGGCAAGCAAAGGAGCCGGGCAACCCAACTATTGACCAAAGACGCAATTCAAAATCGATGCATATACATCAATGTCCGAGAATGTTTTTACCGAATCCCTAAAGGTGTCCGGTGCCGCACTACGAGACTAATGCTGGAAACACACAAATAGCTTAAAAGTGCCATAGGCTTGGAAAACCAAAAGCTTCGGTAAAAAATGGACGCTCGAACTAGATCAAGTGTTCAGTGCCAAATCAAAAATTGGTCTTAGAAAAAGAAAATTGTGTTGCTGTCGTGCTTTACAATGACACATCCTATCTCAAGACTTCAAGCAGGTCAGCCTACGGCTTCAACCTCCTTATCCCGAAGGTGGAGTGCTTCTCCGAGGCTATTTTAGCAAACTAAGTTTGAGCGGCTTTAGAGAGAGGCAAGGCTATCCGGCTATTGACCACACACTTGCGTCGAGAAAGGAGTGATAAATAATAATAATAATAATAAAACTTTGCAACGACTAAGAAGAAGAACACTTATATAAAGCGGCTCATTTAAGAGCCCCCAAGTGACTTGGGTAAAAGGATTTTATTTATAATGACTGTATGTACTGAAGTACTAATATCATATCTTTGTTCACCCGAACTTTAAACGCATCTTAACCGACCGTCGGCTTCTCCCTCTTCGGTCAAGGACCAAAAAGTGTTATGTACTCCACCTGTCCAAGATATCGACGGTGTTTCCGATAACCAGGCAATCAGGCCATAGGGCTGTAACAGACAAAGCGCGCTCAAGGAACTTATGCTATATTACTGACGAAGTGTAAGAAGCATCTTCGAAGAAAATAGTACCCCCACCGATACCTTTCTTCGGTTGCTCATTGTTACTATGAGAATTGTGCAATAGATTTTTTGTACTCATGAGTTCCGTTGTGTGCCGACCATAATTGAAAACAATAAGAGCGCTAGCTTTCGGCTTCACCCAGTCTGAGGTCCAAGCTCGGATGACCCGATTGTGACAATCGCAGAGGTGCTCCATTTACTCCCTAGACGAACAATCGGGAACGTAGGGGTAAACACAGGAGCGAGGCAACCCAGCTTGCAAATCGTACATTGTGGCGTAATACACAAACAAGGAATTAAGTCGTACAAGTATAATCATATGCAAGAGGAAAGGCTTCATGAAGGAAGCCCCCAAGTAAACTGGGTATTTGAATTTGTGTGTCACAAACAAGGTTATGACAAGGAATTTTTTTCACAAACAACTTTTTGCCAAAAAGGTATAATGCTAGGTCGAACCGAACACAAGTTAAAAATTTAAAACTTTGAGCATGAAGGAAACTTAGCTAGTTAATGTGTTCGGCATTGATGACACGGTTCCTAGCTTGATGCAGGACAAGGTTCCATCCCCCAAGCCGGTCCCGAGGTGGCGGAGCAAAGAGCTCGGCACTCTGAAGTGGTGACATAGCACGGCCAATGCAGGCCGGCAGAGTGACGCCGAAGTCCCCGGCGTGGGGTAATGAAGTGTTGACGAAGCCCCCCGTCCAGCCGAGGTGACGTGGTATGTCAGTACACCGAGTTGACGATACTGCCCGACCCGGATCATTTTCCTGTGCACAAAAAATAGTGCAAACCGGAGATAATAGTAATAATAATAATTAAAAAAATCATTGCATAATAAATAATTTATGCAAAGTGAGTAATAAAGGAAAATATGGCCTGCGCACCGAAGTGAATGTCGATGCAGGGCGTCGGCGTGATGCGGTAAAGGCGTGGCAAAGACTGAATTCACAGGTCGGTCCGAGTTCCGGATGCGGCGTGCGCAGGACTATGTACGGAAACTGGTTTATTTGTTGTAGCAATCCAAAGAAAGGTGACTCCCAAAGTTGGGACTCGATCCACACACCCATTGTCTGATGGGCGATAAAGCGATGGCATGGCGATGCTGGCAAAGGTTGGCTTGCCGAGGCAAAGCCCTCTGTCCAGCTAACGTGACGAAGCTGGTTGGCTAGTGACGCTGAATTCTCCGGAGTAGGTTGATGAAGAGATGGCAAAGCCCTCGGTCCAGCAGAGATGTCGAAGCCTTGATGTCAGCCGATGAGTCAAAGTAGGTCGGCGTGATGGTCATCGGCTTGAAGAAGCAACAGTGCGGCCCTGCCGATGCCGGTCGTGACGTGGTCAATGTCGGCTTGATGAAGTGACCGTGTGGTGATGCCGATCTCTTGTTCGGCTTGCCGAGATGATGATCCGAAGAAGTTGAGCTCGGCTCAATAAAGTGACAACGTGTCTAGCACAGGTCGGCAGCCGTAGAGCAACGTTGTCGGGCTGGTTTGACACCAACGCGATGGTGAAGATCATATTGGAAAAGACTTCAAAATTAGCAGGATGTGTTTGGGGAAAAAAACACAATACCCCATACAAAACTTCCTTCAAAAAGGATGTCTGAAGTCCCGTTCATAAAAAAAAGATTAATTCCACCGAAGCAATCGTTAAAACGACACTTGAGGAGGCGGTGGCGGTGGATACAAGTTCGATGTCAAAAAAAAAACACGGTCGCCCGAGGGCAATGTTGACGTTGAGCCCCCGGGCTCCCTGGATGATTCCTCCATGATCTTGATAGAAATCAGAGTTGATGTTGATGAAGGCCCTCCTCCGAACATGACGATCGGAGGTAGGGCACAGTCCTCGGTCCAGCCAAGGTGACCAGTCGAGCCGGTGACGAAGAAGCCGACATCGTAGTTGATCTGCAGTCGAGCCATTGATCCTTTTGTCGATCACACAGCGGAACTCTCAATGAAAGCACCAATGTCGGTGTCAAAACCGGCGGATCTCGGGTAGGGGGTCCTGAACCGTGCGTCTAAGGCGGATGGTAACAGGAGGCGGGGGGCACAATGTTTACCCAGGTTCGGGCCCTCTTGATGGAGGTAATACCCTACTTCCTGCTTGATTAATCTTGATGATATGAGTATTACAAGAGTTGATCTACCACGAGATCGTAGAGGCCAAACCCTAGAAGCTAGGGTATGATTATGATTGTTGTATGCCTCTATCGACTAGCCTGGCCTCGGTTTATATAATACACCAGAGGCCTAGGATAACAAGAGTCCTAGCCGAATACGCCGGTGGGGAGGAGTCCTTGTCTTGATCACCAAGTCTTGTGGAATCTTCCTTGTATGCGGCAACTGTCCGAACTGGCCCATGAGTATACGGCCATGGGGGTCCTCGGCCCAATCCAACTGATCGGGAGACGATGTGATGAGTACCCCCTAGTCAAGGACACAGTCAGTAGCCCCCTGAACCGGTCTTCAAGTTGGGGACGCTCCTAGATTCTTCCGAACTATTCTTCCTCTTCGGTTTTCGGTCTTGAAAACTGGTTCAACTTGATGCTCGCCGCATTTAAGGTGGCCCACATGTCATGCACACAAAGGCAGAGGGGCGGTGCGTCCGAGAGGGGTGAGGCGCACGTCGGGGGACGTGGTGCCGTGGGTTGGAGCGGCGTCGTGGGAATCGCGAGTGGCAGTGGATGAAACGTGATGGTCGCTGTAGTTGAACTTCCATGGACAAGCTGTCATGTCTACGAACACATGCCTTGCATACCGATCACTGGTAGGAGTAGTAGAGAAAGCTATGCGGATAAATACTTCCTTATAGTCAAGCGGACCCACGCTAATACTTGTTCCAAAGACATGCACACCATCGAAATAGTCCATCTATATCAATATACATAGAGAGGGAATATTTTTTTACAAGAGAGGAAATAGTTCATCCATCCATAATTCCCTGCTGCTGGTGCTTCTTCATCATCATCTTCTTCTTCATCATCTTCTTCTTCTTCATCATCTTCTTCTTCTTCTTCTTCTTCTTCTTCTTCTTCTTCTTCTTCTTCTTCTTCTTCTTCTTCTTCTTCTTCTTCTTCTTCTTCTTCTTCTTCTTCTTCTTCTTCTTCTTCTTCTTCTTCTTCTTCTTCTTCTTCTTCTTCTTCTTCTTCTTCTTCTTCTTCTTCTTCTTCTTCTTCTTCTGTAGTTCAACGAGCCTTCGACGAGGACATGTTGGACGCTAAAAACCTGCATCTCGATCTCTTTCGCCATTTGGAACCGCTGGACCGGAGGGCTATGGTTTGGAGAATTAGGATTAGATGGCTAGTCTAACTGAAGAAGATGATTATTTATAGGGGCTTCGGAATTACTCCAGGAGGATGTGAAGAGGTTAAAACAATGTGAATGCAGTGTGGTTTGGATGCAAATGAAGATCAAGGAGTAGTGAAAAAGCCGAGGAAAATCGGTTCCCGATGGAGAAGTAAACGGGAGAAGTTATGCGCATGCATGAGGAGAGGTGCAGTGGTTTGACTGCTGCATGCAATGGATTGGACGGGCTCTTCGGTTGCCTTTTCTCTCTCCCACGCGCACAGAGTGGCCCACTTGCATGCTGCAATTTATTGGCTGGAGTCTAGCTGTAGCTGCTCATGCGTACGCTAATTAATGTTGTGAATGCGGGGCATGGAGGGGAATGGGCGCATGCAAAAGGGTATATACGTAGACTAATTAGAGAAATACTGAAAAAAGTTATGCGCAGACAAAAGAGGACGGAGGGAGTACTACTCATGTTCCTACTATGGTTAAGGAATATGCGGTTATCCTCAAAAAATAAAAGTCATTCTTCGCGCTTCCGCATGCACGAGAATTTGGTTCTGCTTGCAATATGGATGATAGCTGGAGGATGAAGTGAACCCAGAGGCATGCTAGCACGGGAGTGTACTCATGTTCCTACTACTCCTACTACTAGTAGTAGTACAACTGTGGTACACTTGATGGTCAAACTACTATTATTCATCCGGTCCTCACAGTGAAGTGACAAGACCCTGCGCCCGAGGTGACACCAGTCCAGGCGGCGTGTCCGGGTTACCAAAGTCAGCCTCACCTTGTGCACTGTGCAGTCACTGTCACTGCCGTTGTATAGCATGCCTCGCTTCGTCTCCCTCTCCCCTAGCACCACTCCATCTCCATATCCGTCTCGCCGGAGATCCTGAGGTCACTCTTCATTATCTCACTGTGCCCCCGCATACCCTCGCCTCGTTCGCCTCCCCCAGTACCACTATTCCGTCGCTAGCCACTCCAGCACCGATAGCCTTCTCCCCCGTAAATCAAGCCCCCCAAAACCCCACCTTCCAAACTCCACTATGGCGAACGCGAACCGTAGATTTTTACCATCGCGCATGCTCCTAGTCATCTAGATTACCACGCTTGCGCTTGGACGGACCTTGTTTTGTAGAAGATTGTAATCTGCCAAGTGCCCACCATCGACATGCTTGGCAATTACGCAGACTTCAAGCTAATTGCCTTGTTCCCATGACCTTCCTCCGCGGACTATATAGAGTTTTACGCCTATCTTTTACGCCGGTGCCTTCTTTAGCGAAGACAACTCAGCTCGCTTAAAGCTGGATCATTGTCAAAGCTGATACACACTTCTGTGATGCTATTGAACACAATGACATCATCTATGCGATCGACAAAGCAGATGGCACCACGTATTGCTGGGACGACACATGTAAGTTGTTTTCGTCTCATGTTAATGATGACGCCATGACACTGTTTGAACTTTTTGTGATGATTGGCATATCCCTGTTTGAGCAGAATTTGAGTAGAACTATGGCAATGTATTAGAGACGCTGTAAATCAGCTATATTTGGAATGAGTTAATTCATGCGATTGTGATCATATCATTACAGCCAATTTGTACCCCTGAATAATCAGACGGTTAGGAATATATGGATATTCTCCTTATTTTACAGTAATCTATATACTACTACTATATATGAGTGGGTATCAATGGTCATGTTAGTTTCTTCATTTTCATGATGTAGAAACATGTACCACACTGTTGGTTTCATCTAACCATGCATTAGGGAAGTAAATGTGCATATGGAGAACTCTATGTTTGGAAGTAGTGAAATCATGTAATGCTTACCATGTGTACATACCTATATTCGCCTTTCAGCAATCAATTGCTAGAATAATATCCTCACAAAAATTTTGCCCACAGAACACGAGTATATAACAATGCATGGTCTGTTAGTTACCTTGAAGAATTTGTTTGTGAGGACTGAACATGATTCCATAACATGCATGACATGGTAGTTTCTTGTGAAGAATCGATTGTGAGATAACATGAGTATAACCATGCATGGCACTTCTATATTTTCGAACCCAGTATACGTTTCCCTGTATTTTCCTCCTAGTTCCAACAGGGACATTAACAATGCTGTTCATTATCCTACTCATACTCTGAACATTGCTGATCTTACATTAACAATGCCTGTCCTTTTTGATATGATGCAGTGTCCCTACAGTTACTTCCCTTTGTAATCACACCACCTTTGCCAAAAACAGGGATGCACAACTGGTTCCTCGCTCGATCAGACGACGGCAAAAGACTGATGATCATTCGGACACATGAGCCGGAAAAGTTATATTGCAAAACCCCACTGTATACAAGCACCGTGAAATACGTGAGTATCCGGACAGTGGCTGTTACGTCTATGAGAAGGATACTAGCTTGTTGGGGCCTTCAGGATTTTTTAGTTGGAGGCGGGTAAACAGCCTTGGTTCACACTCTCTGTTTCTCGGACTCAATTATCCGATTAACCAGGAGATCACCGTTGGCAAGGATCTTGATGGCAGAGAGGCTCTGTTTGCTATGGAAAACCGTGTCTACACGGCGAGCCCTAGGAGTTCGGGAGCAAACTCCCTTGATTGTCAATGATACATCCTGCAGCCAAAAGAAGGTGAGAATGACAAAGGCATCCGGATTAACTTTGATCCTTGGATGTCTCAATTACTACATGAAGTGATGTGGTTCAAGCCTTCAGGTTGATAGGTAATTGGGTTGTTGCGTCGAAAGGGTGGAATAAATAGTGTCTTCGGATCATTGGTCGCTGAAGTGGGGCTGCAAATTATGATGGTGTTGGATCATCTCTTCGAATGACTTTGTTGTCTTTGCTGCTTGTTCTGGATAGGTAGTTCTTTCTTTTGTTATGCACATTCCTTGTCATTTGGTCATCCTCGTCTATGTCACTCTTGCTCTGGAATAGTTGACTCTGTTTAGAATGTCATTCTCGTCTGGATCACGAGAGTCTGAGCGCTGCAGATGGGTGCGTTTTGGTGGTGTAGCAAGACTTCTTATGAACTATCATGTCTTGCTGTTTACGTCTGTAGTAGTCACTAGTCAGTGTTTGAATGTTGTATATATTGTTGTTTCGAACTGTTTATTGTCTCGAACTACTAGTGGGCTAAATGAGGGCATCACCATTCTCCAGTGTTCAAAGTGTATCTCCTTTTTTCAAGTTATATAATTTGAGCTCAGTGTCTTTTCGATGATGTACACTTGTTTGGGCCAGTGAGGTGTCGTTGAATATGGGCCGAGTAGTAACGCAATGCGAAACAGGTCAATTATGACTCTCAGGCCGGGCTCTCAAAAGATCCTCAAAAAAAGGCAGGGCTCTCCAAAAAATAAAGAATAAGGACTCTTAGGCCGACATGTGCGCGCCACCGGTGTTTTTGTGTGCTTGCGCGCCGAGAGCATATTGGTGCGTGTTCGAAATTCAAGCTACCTTTTCATCCCCAATCTCCCGCCCCTCCCCCACCTCTGGAATCTCGATTCCTACTCCAGTTCCCGCAAATCCTCCTCCTGTACTCCCTGTACTCAAGCTCACTATCATGTCGCCGGTCAACGCGGATCTCCGAGTCGGAGATCCTGAGGTTAAATCCGCCTTGATCGCTGCATCTTGTCGCTCAACAAAGGGCATGACGGCGCTTGACGACCAGTTTGCCGGCAAAGTGTTGATGGTAACCATCAACGGCGACCGGCCTCCCATCTTGTCGGACGACCTTGTCAAAGCTCTTGGCATTGCGCACGTCATCCAAATAAGTGACTTGCTCGTCGAAGTCTGTCCGCCACCGGCTGATTTCTTTGTCAGGTTCCAGACAACTTTCGACTGCAGTCGTGTGTTCGAATCTTCCTAGCGTTTGTTCTGCGATGGCGCGCTCGTGAGCTTTGATCGGTGGAACCTAGGATGGGGCTCGGTGCCCTCTGAGCTTGAGTTTTTAACAAATCTTACCTTCCACGGCATGCCTCGACGTTCTTGGAACAGCGAGTCCATGAATGAGCTTATCAACGACCTTGGAGGTGAGCTCGTAAGTATGTTTGTTCCTCCAGACAACTAAGCTCTGACGGTTAGGGAATGGATGAAGAAGCCGTCCACCATACCAAAGGTGACTAGTGTTGAGATACCGGTGCAGGAACCGGGGTTGTACTATTCGTCGCCACCAAGGCCGCTGCGGACCACGTTAGGGATGTACCTGTATCGAGTGTTCGTGCATGTCGAAGAAGTGGTCAATCCATCAATCGAAGTCATGCCACCGCCGCTGGTGCCAGGGTCCGTCGACGACGTCCATTACAGGAGTCAACGTCAGATTTTCCCCGTGTTTCTCGGAATGATGGATGGCACAGGGCCTACTCCATCATGCGGCGGAGGCCATTGCTTCTTTGGGAGAAGAGGTCGGGCTGGCTGCCTGGATGTGCTCTAATTTGAGGTAACAACCGAATCTTGTCAGATATTAGTTAAATCCGAGCTATGGGTGTGAAGCACTGATGTGCCAGTACATTTGATTGTGACCTATTCTAATTTTCTACCTGAACTTTTTTTAGAAAGGGCTGTACGTCAACTTAATGTGCTAGCAGAACTTATTGTGTTGTCTATCTGTTTTCTTTGCACAACATTCAAGATATTTCCCTGTCATTGATAAAGACGATGAACCATTATGTACAAGTTCGTTGGTTTCAACATAGCCCTACCCGTAGCAATCCACTGCTTCCATCCTGATTGTGCCGCCTGTGTGAAAGTTTTGTATGCAAGTTCAGTGTGCTATGATGTTCTATATGATTGTGTCAACTATATAAGTTTTTACTGAGCATCAGCAATGCATATGGCTGAAAGATGTATTTACGAGCATCGACCGATGGGTCTCTCTCTCTCTCTCACACACACACAAACACACGCACACACACACACACGCACAAGTGGGACCCGTTGAATTTTTCTTTGCTCGTGACAACTTTTAATTAGGTTCCACTATAATCTAAATTTTTTCTTAAGTTATTAATTGAGCTCGGTGACTTCAAAAAGTTGTACAGAAGCCTTGTTTGGGCCTTTCCGGCGTCGCTGAATGTGGGTTGAGTAGCCATGTTAGGTTGTACTATACTACACATGCCTTTTTTTCAACATCAGCAATGCAACTCGGCCGACAGTTGTACACAATATCCGGGTCAACTTGTTATTCTCCACCCCGCTGGGCTGCAAACTTTCCTAGGAGGTATGCATTAGGCTTAACACGAAAATGGACTTTAAGAAATAATAAATGGGTAGTAACTATAAAAAAATGCACCAAACGCGTAATTAGTTTTAAAAATATATTATTTTTGGAATTTGAAAATTAATTTCATTACTTGTTGCGCACGCAATATTTCGTTGGATTTTAACGTAATACAACTTTATTTTGATATTATATTTAATCTGACTAGAAATTTCGGATAAAAATATTTTGGATCCCATAAAAATGTGGGATTTTTTTTTGAATTCTGTTTTGAGCGGTTGATTGAAATTATTAATCGTTGTCCTAGCTAGAAAATGGGCTGTACTTTTAACAAACTGTAAATGGGCTGTAGTAAATTCCATTAGAATAAAAAAATGGGATGTACATTCTTACAAATCGCAAATGGGCTATATGTTCTCTGCCACACACTTGTGGGCCTTCTAAGTTGACGCGTCCCCTAAAAAAACTAAGTTGACGCGTATGCAAGGCTTTGTCAACAACACACGGTTTTGGCAGCTGTTGCCGTTGGATGTCGTGCTTCTTCTTCAATCTTGGATATTCTTGCTTCAGCCGCCCAAAAAATGATTCCTCCCCCTGACATCTGGGGCGCATCGTTTCAGAGGATGACCTGTGGGCCTACTAAGTTGACGCGTACCAAGGGCTTTGTCAACTTAGTCAATATAAACGATTCTAGCCGCAGTGACCGTACGATGTCTATCCAACGGCCGTAGTGCTTCTTCAACATCTGGTCTTCTTGCTCCAGCCGCCCAAAGCAGCGCCGATCATGCCGCTTGCTCCTGCCTCCCGTGGCCGGCTGTGATGCCGCGGAGGCCTCACTGCCCCTACTACTCCCACCGCTGGCCAGGCCATCGCTCTACTCCACCCACACCCCTGTTATTCCATGGCGATGGCAGCCTCACACCGCAGCCGAACCAAAGAACCTCATACTCCTCTCGTAGCGTGCTTCCACCTCGACGTCGTCCACCGCCTGGTGCTCTCTCGCGGCGTGGTCAACGTGGTCAAGGAATGGCTTCCATCGGACGATAACCCACAAGTATAGGGGATCACCGCAATTACGCACAAAAAAATGAATACTTGATAATCACAAGTTTTCAAGGGTAGAGTATTCAACCCAAATTTATTGATTCGACACAAGGGGAGCCAAAGAATATTCTCAAGTATTAGCAGCTGAGTTGTCAATTCAACCACACTTGGAAACTTAGTATCTGCGGCAAAGTGTTTAGTAGCAAAGTAATATGATAGTGGTGGTAACGGTAACAAAAGTAAAGACAGCAAAAGTAATATTTTTGGTGTTTTGTAGTGATTGTGACAGTAGCAATGAGAAAGTAAATAAGCGTAAGAACAATATAGGAAAAGCTCGTAGGCATTGGATCGGTGATGGAGAATTATGCGGATGCGGTTCATCATGTAACAATCATAACATAGGGTGACATAGAACTAGCTCCAATTCATCAATGTAATGTAGGCATGTATTCGAATATAGTCATACGTGCTTATGGAAAAGAACTTGCATGACATCTTTTGTCCTACCCTCCCGTGGCAGCGGGTCCTATTGGAAACTAAGGGATATTAAGGCCTCCTTTTAATAGAGAACCGGAACAAAGCATTAGCACATAGTGAATACATGAACTCCTCAAACTATGGTCATCACCGGGAGTGGTCCCGATTATTGTCACTTCGGGGTTGCCGAATCATAACACATAGTTGGTCACTATAGACTTGCAAGATAGGATCAAGAACACTCATATATTCATGAAAACATAATAGGTTCAGATCTGAAATCATGGCACTCGGGCCCTAGTGACAAGCATTAAGCATAGCAAAGTCATAGCAACATCAATCTCAGAACATAGTGGATACTAGGGATCAAACCCTAACAAAACTAACTCGATTACATGATAGATCTCATCCAGCCCATCACCGTCCAGCAAGCCTACGATGAAATTACTCACGCACGGCTGTGAGCATCATGAAATTGGCGATGGAGGATGGTTGGTGATGACGACGGCAACGAATCCCCCTCTCTGGAGCCCCGAACGGACTCCAGATCAGCCCTCCCGAGAGGTTTTAGGGCTTGGCGGCGGCTCCGTATCGTAAAACGCGATGAATACTTCTCTCTGATTCTTTTCTCCCGGAAAGCAAATATATAGAGTTGGAGTTGAGGTCGGAGGAGCTCCAGGGGGCCCACGAGGTAGGGGGCGCCCTAGGGGGGGGGCGCCCCCACCCTCGTGGATAGGGGGTGGCCCCCTGGTCTTCATCTTTTGCAAGGATTTTTTATTATTTCCAAATAGACATTCCGTGAAGTTTCAGGTCATTCCGAGAACTTTTGTTTCTGCACATAAATAATACCATGGGAAGTATGCTGAAAACAACATCAGTCCGGGTTAGTTCCATTCAAATCATGCAAGTTAGAGTCCAAAACAATGGCAAAAGTGTTTGGAAAAGTAGATACGACGGAGACGTATCAACTCCCCCAAGCTTAAACCTTTGCTTGTCCTCAAGCAATTCAGTTGACAAACTGAAAGTGATAAACAAAAACTTTTACAAACTCTGTTTGCTCTTGTTGTTGTAAATATGTAATGCCAGCATTCAAGTTTTCAGCAAAGATTATGACTAACCACATTCACAATAACTCTTAGGTCTCATGTTTACTCATATCAATAGCATAATCAACTAGCGAGCCATAATAATAAATCTCGGATGACAACACTTACTCAAAACAATCATAATATGATATAACAAGATGGTATCTCGCTATCCCTTTCTGAGACCGCAAAACATAAATGCAGAGCACCTTTAAAGATCAAGGACTGACTGGACATTGTAATTCATGGTAAAAGAGATCCAATCATAGTCATACCCAATATAAACTAATAGTAATGAATGCAAATGACAGCAGCGCTCTCCAGCTAGTGCTTTTTAATAAGAGGGTGATGACTCAACATAAAAGTAAATAGATAGGCCCTTCGTAGAGGGAAGCAGGGATTTGTAGAGGTGCCAGAGCTCGGTTTTGAAATAGGGATAAATAATATTTGGAGCGGCATACTTTCATTGTAAACATAACAACCAAGAGATGGCGATATCTTCCATGCTACACACATTATAGGCGGTTCCCAAACAGAATGGTAAAGTTTATACTCCCCCTCCACCAACAAGCATCAATCCATGACTTGCTCGAAATAACGAGTGTCTCCAACTAGCAACAGTCCCAGGGGGAGTTTTGTTTGCAATTATTCTGATTTAGTTTGCATAAAGCATGGGACTGGGCATCCCGGAGACCAGCCATTTTCTCGTGAGTGAGGAGCGGAGTCCACTCCTCTTGAGAATAACCCGCCTAACATGGAAGATAAGGGCAGCCCTAGTTGATACATGAGCTATTCGAGCATACAAAATAGAATGTTTATTTGAAGGTTTAGAGTTTGGCACATACAAATTTACTTGGAACGGCAGGTAGATACCACATATAGGAAGGTATAGTGGACTCATATGGAATAACTTTGGGGTTTAAGGGATTGGATGCACAAGAAGTATTCCTGCTTAGTACAAGTGAAGGCTAGCAAAAGACTGGGAAGCGATCAACTAGAGAGCGACAACGGTCATGAACATGCATTAAAATTAATAAACATTGAGTGCAAGCATGAGTAGATATAATCCACCATGAACATAAATATCGTGAAGGCTATGTTGATTTGTTTCAACTACATGTGTGAACATGTGCCAAGTCAAGTCACTTAAATCATTCAAAGGAGGATACCACCCCACTATACCACATCATAACCATTTTAATAGCATGTTGGCACGCAAGGTAAACCATTATAACTCATAGCTAATCAAGCATGGCACGAGAAACTATGATCCCTAATTGTCATTGCAAACATGTTTATTCATAATAAGCTGAATTAGGAACGATGAACTCATCATATTTACAAAAACAAGAGAGGTTGAGTTCATACCAGCTTTTCTCATCTCAGTCAGTCCATCATATATCGTCATAATTGCCTTTCACTTGCATGACCGAATGAAGTGAATAATAATAAGAGTGCACGTGCATTGGACTAAGCTGGAATCTGCGAGCATTCAATAAATAGGAGAAGACAAGGCAATATGGGCTCTTGGTTAAATCAACAATAATGCATATAAGAGCCACTTCAATAATTTAATGATGGTCTTCTCCTATCGGCCCCCAAAGAAAAGAAATAAAAACTATTTACACGGGAAAGCTCCCAACAAACAAAAGAAGAACGGGGAATCTTTTTGTTTTTCTTTTCTTTTTAATTATTACTGCTACAGCAGGAAAAGTAAACTAACTAAAAGCTACAACTAATTTTTTTTTTGGTTTTTCTTAAGGTTTAACAAACACACAAGAAGAAAACAAGAAGAAGAAAATAAACTAGCATGGATATTACAGTGAAAGAGTATGAGCACCGACGTCTAGCAATGAGTGTGTAAACATAAATGTAATGTCGGTGGGAAAAACGTACTCCCCCAAGCTTAGGCTTTTGGCCTAAGTTGGTTTATTGCCATGGGTGGCCTGGCGGATATCCATAGGTGTAGCTGGGGTCGATCTAGTTGGGATAATGAAGAATACTCGATCGCCATTGGTGGCAGCCATCTCGGATCCCAAGAATAATCAGATTGTCGTGGAGGCTCAAATTGTGGTTCGGCTCCGGGGCTGGTGTAGGGTTCCGTAAGCTTGAATGGCATACAGAACGAGATAAGGTCCTACAAATTAAACAAACAAGGAAGGAGCAGGCAAGGTAATAGTCTCAGGGTGATGTTTATCAAAGAACAATTTGTATTTAAGCTCCCCTTCCTTATTCTTAACAATAAAGTCATGCGCTAACATACTCTTATAATCTAAATAAGGATTGGGCAACAATTTTTCTTCTTTCTCATAGAGCCTAATAGGTATGTTATAATGTGCAGCAAGGCGTGAAGCATAAATACATCCAAAGATGGGGCCCTTTGTACATTTCAAACTTAACCGTTTAGCAATAATACCGCCCATACTAACAGTGTTATCGGAATATAAACCATGGAACAAAATGATATATCAGAACACTAAGGTTTCCATAGTTTCCGCGACCAATCAAGCAACGACTAGCAAATTTGGGGAAGTAGCGTAAAACAGGAAAATGTATGCTAGTGATTCTTGCATCGGAAACCTTCCTGGTTTCCCCCACAGTAATGGTGTCAATAAACCCGTCCACATATTTACGATGTGGTTCATCTAAGGTACCCTAGAAGGGTATCTTGCAAACCTTGCAAAATTCATCTAGTGGCATCTTCTTAACAACATCATATAAATGAAACTCTACTGAAGGAGGTGTTTCTTTAGGAAAATAGTAGAAGTTTTGCACAAAAGTATTGGTGAGTAAGAGATACTGATGACGTTGGTCACAGAGGAAGTCGGTGAGGCCAGCATTCTCAGCCAATGAATAGAAATCATCATAAATCCCGGCTTTTCTCAAGAAATCATCGGAAGGCCATTCACACGGCGGATCACATGAAGCGAGGCAAATTATATTTGGGCCTCTGTGCTTCTTCATTTTTCTTTTCCTTCGAGCTTCGGCTCGATGAGCCCCTCAAAAATCTCTTCATTATTTTCTGAAATATTCTGAATTTTTTTAGTAACTTCAAACAAAGGTGAACCAAACTCAATAAAATTGATAGCAACTACTCCTACAAGTGACTAGAGCCTATATAAAGCATTAGAACTACTTGGAACCATATAAATTTGACATGCAAGCTCAAGAACATGGTCACTTAGGTAGCACAAATTTGCAATGAATAGAGCACTAAAACAAAAAACTAATTGGACCAATGGAGGAGTCACATACCAAGGAACAATCCCCCCAAGCAGTTTTGTGAGAGGTGCTTTGAGCAAGGAGATCGAAAATCGCAGCAAAATGAGCTAGAACTCGTGCTTGAGCTGGATATTGGTGTTTGTGGGAGTAAGAAGGAGTGTATGGGTGGAGGAATAAGTGGAGGAGGGCCACCATTGGCCCACGAGGCAGGGCGCGACAGGGGCGCCTCCACCCTCGTGGCAGTGTGCTTGCCCCCCTGCTGTGTTCTCAGCATGATATTCTCAAATATTCTAAAAAATCATATTCCATTTTCAAGGCATTTGGAGAACTTTTATTTTGGGGTATTTTTATATTGCATGATAAATCAGAAATGCACAAAAAATACTATTTTTACTTTATTTCAACTAAATAACAGAAAATAGAGAGAGGGTACAGAAGGTTGTGCTTTCTAGTTTCATCCATCTCATGCTCATCAAAAGGAATCCACTAACAAGGTTGATCAGGTCTTGTTAACAAACTCATTCCAAATAACATGGAACCGGAGAAATTTCGAATAACACTATGTTATCTCAACGGGGATATGCACATCCCCTATAATAAGAATATCATATTTCTTCTTGACAGTAGGAAGAGGAAATTCAAAACCTCCAAATATAATCGATGGATTTTTTCCAATAGAGTTGATACTATGAACTTGAGGTTGTTTCCTGAGGAAGTGTACCGTATGCTCATTACCATTAACATGAAAAGTGACATTGCCTTTGTTGCAATCAATAACAACCAATGCAGTATTCAAAAAGGGTCTTCCAAGAATAATAGACATACTATCGTCCTCGGGAATATCAAGAATAACAAAGTCCGTTAAAATAGTAGTGTTTGCAACCATAACAGGCACATCCTCACAAATACCGACAGGTATAGCAGATGATTTATCAGCCATTTGCAAAGATATTTTAGTAGGTGTCAACTTATTCAAGTCAAGTCTACGATATAAAGAGAGAGGCATAACACTAACACCGGCTCCAAGATCACATAAAGCAGTTTTAACATAGTTTCTTTTAATGGAGCATGGTATAGTAGGTACTCCTGGATCTCCAAGTTTCTTTGGTATTCTACCCTTAAAAGTATAATTAGCAAGCATGGTGGAAATTTCAGCTTCCGGTATCTTTCTTTTATCTGTAACAATATCTTTCATATACTTAGCATAAGGATTCATTTTGAGAATATCAGTCAATCGCATACGTAAAAAGATAGGTCTGATCATTTTAGAAAAGCGCTCAAAATCCTCATCATCCTTTTTCTTGGATTGTTTGGGAGGAAAAGGCATGGGTTTCTGAACCCATGGCTCCCTTTCTTTACCATGTTTCCTAGCAACAAAGTCTCTTTTATCATAACGTTGATTCTTTGATTGTGGGTTATCAAGATCAACAGTAGGTTCAATTTCTACATCATTGTCATTACTAGGTTTAGCATCATCATGAACATCATCATTAACATCTTCACTAGGTTCATGTTCATTACCAGAATGTGTTTCAGCATCAAAAATAGAGATATCATTTGGATTCTCAGGTGGCTCAGCAATAGGTTCACTAGAAGCATGCAAAGTCCTATCATTTTTCTTTTTCTTCTTTTTAGAAGGACTAGGTGCATCAATATTATTTCTTTGAGAATCTTGCTCAATTCTCTTAGGGTGGCCTTCAGGATACAAAGGTTCCTGAGTCATTCTACCAGTTCTAGTAGCCACTCTAACAGCATAATCATTTTCCTTACTATTCATTTCATTGAGCAAATCATTCTGAGCCTTAAGTACTTGTTCTACTTGAGTAGTAACCATAGAAGCATGTTTACTAATGAGTTTAAGTTCACCTTTAACATTAGACATATAATTACCCAAGTGTTCAAGCGTATCGGAATTGTATTTAAAATGTCTACGAAAATAAGCATTGAAGTTTTCTTGTTTAACAATAAAATTATCAAACTCTTCTAAGCATTGTCTAGCAGACTTATAGTGAGGAATATCACCTTCATCAAATCTATAAAGAGAATTTACCTTTACTACCTGTGTCGGGTTATCAAGACCAATAGGTAATGGATTAAGATCATATGTTTCTTCAACAGGCGGTAGATTAAGACCATGTATTTCTTCAATGGGAGGTAAATTCTTAACATCTTCAGCTTTAATACCTTTTTCTTTCATAGATTTCTTTGCCTCTTGCACATCTTCAGGACTGAGAAATAGAACACCTCTCTTCTTGGAGTTGGTTTAGGAATAGGCTCATTATTTGGAGCATTGGCTCAAGCGGTGTGCCCAATTATTTTCATTTGTCAACATATTATTCAATAAAATTTCAGCTTCATCCGGTGTTCTTTCCCTGAAAAGAGAACCAGCACAACTATCCAGGTAATCTCTGGAAGCATCGGTTAGTCCATTATAAAAGATATCAAGTATTTCATGTTTCTTAAGAGGATGATCAGGCAAAGCATTAAGTAACTTGAGAAGCCTCCCCCAAGCTTGTGGGAGACTCTCTTCTTTAATTTGCACAAAGTTGTATATTTCCTTTAAAGCAGCTTGTTTCTTATGAGCAGGGAAATATTTAGCAGAAAGTAATAAATCATATCCTGGGGACTATGCACAAAACCAGGATCAAGAGAATTAAACCATATCTTAGCATCACCCTTTAATGAGAACAGAAATATTTTAAGGATATAAAGATAGCGAGATTTCTCATCATTAGTGAAAAGGGTGGCTATATCATTTAATTTAGTAAGATGTGCCATGACAGTTTCAGATTCATAGCCATGAAAAGGATCAGATTCAACCAAAGTAATTTTATCAGGATCAACAAAGAAATCATAATCCTTATCAGTACCACAGATAGGTGAAGTAGCAAAAGCAGGGTCAGGTTTCATTCTATCATTAAGAGATTGCTGCTTCCATTTAGCTAATAACCTCTTAATCTCATCATCTATCTTTGCAAGCTAAAATAGCTAAAGAAGCTTCTTTATCAAAAATATAACCCTCGGGAATAATAGGCAAGTCTTCATCATCATTTTCATCATTATAATCAGTTTCAATAATTTCTTTCTCTCTAGCCCTAGCAATTTGTTCATCAAGAAATTCACCAAGTGGCACAGTAGTATCAAGCATAGAAGTAGTTTCATCATAAGTATCATGCATAGCGAAGTGGCATCATCAATAACATGCGACATATCGAACGAATAGCGTAGCAGGTTTAGGTGTCGCAAGCTTACTCATAATGTAAGGTGAATCAAGTGCGAGCTAGATGGCGTTCCTTACCTCCCCTCGTAGTTGAGGGATAAATTGTGGTCTTAGCATCTTTCAAGTTCTTCATATTGACCAGTAGATATAAATCCCAAGTGACTCAAAGAATAGAGCTATGCTCCCCGGCAACGGCGCCAGAAAATAGTCTTGATAACCCACAAGTATAGGGGATTGCAACAGTTTTCGAGGGTAGAGTATTCAACCAAAATTTATTGATTCGACACAAGGGGAGCCAAAGAATATTCTCAAGTATTAGCAGCTGAGTTGTCAATTCAACCACACCTGGAAACTTAGTATCTGCGGCAAAGTGTTTAGTAGCAAAGTAATATGATAGTGGTGGTAACTGTAACAAAAGTAAAGACAACAAAAGTAATATTTTTGGTGTTTTGTAGTGATTGTGACAGTAGCAATGAGAAAGTAAATAAGCGTAAACCAGTATATGGAAAGCTCATAGGCACTGGATCAGTGATGGATAATTATGCCGGATGCGGTTCATCATGTAACATTCATAACATAGGGTGACATAGAATAGCTCCAATTCATCAATGTAGTGTAGGCATGTATTCCGAATATAGTCATACGTGCTTATGGAAAAGAACTTGCATGACATCTTTTGTCCTACCATCCCGTGGCAGCGGGGTCCTATTGGAAACTAAGGGATATTAAGGCCTCCTTTTAATAGAGAACCGGAACAAAGCATTAGCACATAGTGAATACATGAACTCCTCAAACTATGGTCATCACCGGAGTGGTCCCGATTATTGTCACTTGGGTTGCGGATCATAACACATAGTAGGTGACTATAGACTTGCAAGATAGGATCAAGAACTCACATATATTCGTGAAAACATAATAGGTTCAGATCTCAAATCATGGCACTCGAGCCCTAGTGACAAGCATTAAGCATAGCAAAGTCATAGCAACATCAATCTCAAAACATAGTGGATACTAGGGATCAAACCCTAACAAAACTAACTCGATTACATGATAAATCTCATCCAACCCATCACCGTCCAGCAAGCCTATGATGGAATTACTCACGCACGGCGGTGAGCATCATGAAATCGGTGATGGAGGATGGTTGATGATGACGACGGCGATGAATCCCCTCTCTCGAGCCCCGAACGGACTCCAGATCAGCCCTCCCGAGAGGTTTTAGGGCTTGGCGGCGGCTCCGTATCGTAAAACGTGATGATTTCTTCTTCCTATTTTTTTCTCCCCGAAAGCAAATATATAGAGTTGGAGTTGGCGTCGGAGGTGTCCAAGGGGCCCATGAGGTAGGGGGCGCCCTAGGGGGGCCCACTCGTGAACAGGTGTGGCCCCCGTCTTCATCTTTTGCAAGGATTTTTATTATTTATTGTAAGGTATTCCGTGAAGTTTTAGGTCATTCCGAGAACTTTTGTTTTCGCACATAAATAACATCATGGAAAGTCTCTGAAAACAGCGTCATCCGGTTAGTTCCATTCAAATCATGCAAGTTAGAGTCCAAAACAAGGGCAAAAGTGTTTGAAAAGTAAAAGTAGATCACGACGGAGACGATCAATACTCCCATCTTCCCGTCGGTTGGGACCCACCTTGGTGGGAGGCTGACTTAGGGCCTACTAAGTTGATGGGACAGAGTGCTTTGTCAACTTAGTCAATATGAATGATTCTAGATCCCACCGGACGGGCCACCATACGATGTCCACCGACCCACGGACATGCCACCGTATTGCGCTTTCTTCAACCTTTTATTACGGTCTTGTTGGGACCCACCTTGGTGGGAGGCTGACTTGTGGGCCTACTAAGTTGACGGGGATGGAGTGCTTTGTCAACTTAGTCAATATGAACGATTCTAGCTCAAGTGACTGTACGATGTCCATCCAACGGCCGTAGTGCTTCTTCAACCTCTGGTCTTGTTGCTCCAGCCGCCCAAAGCAGCGCCGATCGTGTCGCATGCTCCTGCCTCCCGTGGCCGGCTGTGCTGCCGCGGAGGCCTCACCGCCCCCCTACTATTACCACCACTGGCCAGGCCATCCCTCTACTCACCCACAACCCCTGTTATTCTGCGGCGATGGCAGCCTCACACCGCTGCGAACCAGTGAACCCTCGTACTCCTCTATGCGTGGGCATCCACTGCCGCGTCTTCCCGAGCTCCGCGTCGTCCCTTCCTAGGCCTCGCCGTCGTCCACCGCCTGGTGCTCTCGGCGCGGCGTGGTCAACGTGGTCAAGGAACGGCTTCCATCGGACGTGGATCAGATGTGGAGAGGCTGATAGTGGGTCCACGGCCATAGCAAGGAAGTGCCTCCTTATTACGCGCAAAATAATTATTCCTCCACCTGACAGCAGGGACCCATCGGACGGGCCACCATATTTCGCGAAAAAAACATTTCCTCCTGACTTCTGGGAACCACCAGCCACATCTTTGCACGCAAGGAAGTGCGTCCGGGCAAAAAAAATGATTCGCCCCCCTGACTGCTGGGACCCACCAGCTACATCTTCGCACACAAGGAAGTGCCTCACAATCGGGACCCACCTGGTCAAAGCGTACGTAGCGTTGTCATTCTGGTCGTGAACGTGTACATACATACTGGTCGATGTAGAGGCGCGCACATGTCGTAGTAGAGGCGCGCACGTAGCATGTACACGTACGTACAGCGGCTAGGGTGCAAGAAAGTAAATACGGCCACGTACATACAAATGGGCGGGGTCTCGAATGCCTACTCGCGCGTACGTGTATGGCCAGGGCTCGTGTACATGGCTAGGTCGGGTGGAGAAACAGCGTCGTCGTCGTGTTCATGGGGTGCCAACTGGCTGGGTCGGAACGGAATGCGTCTCGTGTTCATCGGGAGGGCTTGGAAGGAACAGTGAAGGTGTCGGCGTCAGGAACGGGGTCCCAGACTTGCCTACCCGCTGCCTACGGCGTGGCTCAAAGGGGGCCCATCATGGCCCGCCTTCATCAACACAAGCTCAAGACCTCGCGAGGGGCCAAGATTGCATGGGCGGACGACGTGGAGCTTCTCGTGCACGGCCTCATCAGCTGGCTCGCGAGGAGGCGGAGAGATCAAGGCGGGTACCTCATGAGGTTCCCATGACGCAAGCCATGACGACCAAGGGCGCCAAGGGGGCGCCAGCCAGCAGCAGTCCTCCTTTCCTCTTTGGTGCAAAGGGAGCAAGCGCAGCGAGAGCATCAAGCAAAGGCGCCCATTTCGTGCAACAAGACCAAGACCAGCCCAACGGCACGAAGGAAGTCATTAGGAGCCCAAGCAAAGGCCACCACCAGAGCCTTTGACAGGCGAGGACCAACTTTAGTCAGGATAAGTGTACTAGATGTTCCCCTTCAAAATGGCCAATTGTTGGTGCCCTTCCCGCTCAATATTTGGGAAGAGGCCCAGGGCCTCTATCTATAAATAGGACTAGCCACGCACAGAGCTAGAGAGATCTTCTGGGGTCTGGAACCTTGAAGAGAGAGAGAGAGAGAGAGAGAGAGAAGGAGAGAAGCGACTGAACTCCTCCTAGCAGTTCATCGCTCGGCCAAGAACAGACCCTCGCGAGGCTGTTCTTCTTTGTATTGTTGATCACCATCAGCCCAAGAGGCAATCCACCACACCACAAACTAGAGTAGGGTATTACACCACAATGGTGGCCCGATCTAGTATAAACCTCGTGTCTCTTGTGTTGTTCCTTTCGTAGTTTAGATCTTAGCGAGGCGGCGGGGTGCAGGTAGGTAGGGGGCGAGATCTCCGCATGCACCCCAGTGTTCGAACCTCAAGGGTCTGCCGGAACCCGAAATCCGACATTTGGCGCGCTGTAGGTGCGCCGGAATTGCCTTCCGCCGCCTGTTCTCCGCCGACCACCACATCCATGTCCGACGCCGCCAGCTCGCGCTGAGCGCCGAGCCACTCGCTTCCTGCCGCCAGACGGCTCCGTCGGCGGGCGCCTTTGTCGTTCCGTCGCGCCGCCGTCAACGCCGCCACCGGACGGGCGGGAACGAGCAGCAAGCATCGCCCCAAAGATCCTTCGTGAGGCAAGACGGCCGCACTGCTACCCCTCACTCGCCCGGCTGGTTTTTCGCCTCGCGATTCCGCGCTTATGGAGGCTCGAGCTGCGCTCATCGCGGCAAACGAGCTCCTGCGCTACCGTCCAGTCGACGACGTCTACGAAGAGTGGCTCGACCGCGTCATCGAGCTCGTCCGCGCCGCAGGGGGCTCCCCCGCGCTATCCGTCCCGCTGCACCGCACCCCGCCCTGCGCGGGAAACGAAGCTCCGGGGGCGCCTCGGCCGCCTCCCCCTCAAGAAGGCACCTTGTCCCCAAGGCGCGTGGTCCCTGGGCGGAACCCGCTCCGTCCGGCGCCAGTGCGGCAAGAGCAGAGCTGCCAGGAAGTCCCTCGCCCACAAGAAGCTGCCCGAGTGCTCCCCGCTCCAGCTCGTCACGACCACGCTCCTACTCCGGCACGTCAAGACCCCGCGCTGCTCCCAGCTGCAGCACATGGGGACCCGCAAGACCAAGCTCTTCGTCACCCAAGGCCTCCCGTGGCCACGGCAGTTGCCGTGTTTTCACCACCGAAGCTGCAGAGCGCTGCGGGCCCGGCAAGTTCAAGCCGACCTGCCTCCTCGCTACGATGGTACGGCCGACCCAAGAAGTTCCTCCAGCTCTACGAGCTGGGCATCAAGCCGCCAACGGAGACGAGAAGGTCATGGCGAACTGGTTTCCCATGGAGCTCAAGGACGGGCCCGCACTGCTCCTCGAACTCGCTCGTGCACGATCTCCTCCTCGACGAGATGCGCACTCGCTTCATCGCCAACTTCCAAGGTACTCGTGACTGCCACCGCCGTGAGCGACATGCGCCAGATCAAGCAACAACCAGGGAGACCTGCAGAAATACATCCAGCGCTTCAACAACGCACGCCTCAAGATTCCTAAGGTGACCGAGGAGGCCATCATCTCCGCCTTCTCCGACGGTGCGCGACGTCAAGATGAAGGAGGAGCTGGCGATGCATGAAGACTTGTGCACCTACTTGAGCTGTTCAACTTGGCGACCAAGCGCGCCAGGTCGAGGAAGGGCGCTCTCCTCCTCGAGCTGCCCGCCGCAGACCCGTAAGAGAAGAAACCCAAGGCCAAGGATGTGAAGCGCAAGGGGCTGTCGTGCTAGCGGCGTAACCAGACACCAAGCGGGCGTAGATCAGCCCGAGTCTTCCAAGGGCAGTCGGCATCGCGGTACCACGACCTCCACACCCACAACACCAACAAATGTCAAGAGCTCCGAGCCGGCGAGAAGGGAGGATCGCCGACGGCCGACCGCAGCGACCGGGCTACGGCCGAGGAGGAGGAAGGAACGCAGACGCTGGAAGACCGCGCCCCTCGCCAAGGGTGGCGCGACCAACCTCGCGAGGATCGCTGGCGGACCCGCCATGCGAGGGAGGCCGGAGGATCAGCCTCGTGAGGATCGCCCGCCAGCAACGCATGCCTCCGCCCTCCGCCACCGCAGCTAAGGAGAAATGAAGACCATCATCGACGAGGGGCTTCAGAGCCGCGCGATCGCTCAGATCCCGGGCGGAGCTCAAGCCCAGCCTCTCAACGATCTTCAAGCAGTTCGCCCATGAAGTGAATGCAGTCCTCCCAAGCTCAAGCAACACGCCTCGTGGTCGGCGTGTGCCATCACGCTCAGCTCAGCGGATCAGCTCAAGTGTGCGGCCACACCGAGTCCTCCCGATGCTTTGCTCCCCAATCATCAGCAATGTGCTGGTCACCAAGACCCTCATCGATGGCGGGCAGGGCTCAACGTCCCTGTCTGTGGAAACATTCAACAATCTCCAAGTGCCTTACAATCAGCTTCAGCCAACCAAGCCTTTCTCTGGGGTCACCGACGGCTCCACGGTCCCGATTGGGCAGGTTCGCCTCCCTGTCACCCTCGGCGCGCGCGACAACTACCGCACCGAGCTCATCGACTTCGACGTCGCCCACATTCGCCGCCATACAACGCCATCCTCGGTACCCAAAGCTGGCCAAGTTCATGGTCAGAACTCCACCACGGCTACAACGCCCTCAAGATGCCGTGAAGTGGCGGAGTCATCATGGTGCCCTCGCAAAGAGAAAGACGCGGTGTGCTCCCCGGAGCGAGCCTTCAGACGATCACCGAAGACCGGATCGCGGAAGCAGGAGGCTTCCCGAGACCGCCCCAAGAAGAAGAAGACATCGTCTGCCTGGCCCCTCAGAGGCAGGCCTCTCGGGTCCGCTACCGCCAGGGGGAACCACCTTCTATCGCATAGGAAAGCGCCCAGCCCCTCCTCAGCAGGCTCGGGGCTCCCCACGAGGGCCACCGACCTTGCTAAGGTCACGAGGAAGGCGCTTGGGCACCATTTGGAGGCGTGTTTCAAGCACGCTTCCCTCAAGAAGGAGCAAGGCAAGGAGGGCCAAACCTCGTGGAGTTCGTCAAGAAGATCATTCAGAGCTGCAGGAGTCAAGAGTCATGAGTGGCAGCCGCCGCCACTCTGCCGTGGCTCCCCATCCAGCAAGGATGGTGGGCTGCGCGCGTCAGATCGACATACCAGGCTCAACCGAGCCGCCTCAGAGCGCCTTTGGCCCTCTCGCGTGGGCGCGCCAAGGTCCACCCCACAGCTACGCTTTGCATGCCTTACGGCTTGACGAACACGGCTGCCACGCGCCAGCGCCTCATGAGGAGCATCCTGAGGCTCAAGAGGCCAGCGCCCACAGCCCCGGCAGAGATGGAGATGGTCCACGAGGAGCCACTCAGCCCCCGAGCCTCCTGAGGCCCCGAGCCTGGGGCTCGTGAGGATCGGCCCCGCAGCCCACCGAGTCCGCTGCACCAACACCCTTTCGCCTTCAATGCTATCAGTGACATCTTTCAAGTTTCATTTCTAGCTGGAGCGCCCCTGTGGCTGCATTATTCCCATGCCGTGTGGGTCCATCCTCGGCGGTATCCCTTTACTTCGTGTTCCTAGCTTATCTTGTTTGGGGGCGCCCCTCGGGCTGCATCATCCCCAAGTCGCTCGGGTCCGACACGGCGATGTTCGTCTTCTTTGCGCTTATCTAAATGGACTTGCTCCTTCGTGATTAACATGCTTGACCTAGTTGCCCGCTCAACTGACACCAACTGATGGAGCTGCTCCCTAACGGCACGACGCTTGCGCATGGGTCCATCCCTGCAACGCCGACAAACCTGGATGGCTGAGCTCGCCGCTGCAGCCTCGCATAGCGCCACCGCGTCTTTTCGTTTCGTCATCTCCGGGCAACTAATGGCTGATCGTCATTGTCACGATGAACTTTCGCTCTTTCGTGATGAGCCCGCAGGATCTCTTCAAGGAGCAGCGCCGACGAGGCCCCACGGTGTCTCCTTCACTCTCATCCGCCAACCGCTTGCACGCTAAAGGGGGCGCCGAGCATCGCGACTCGTGGATCCTACTAGCTCTCCAGCCCTCACCCTCGGCCTTGAGCACGGCATCGGACCTGCATACCAGCGACGGCCGAGACTCGCCGAGGGCCGGACCCGAGGACGAGAGCGAAAGGGAGCAAAGGCGAGAGGGAGGACGCTGAGGACCTCGCCAGCGACCCTCGCCCGATGCACGGACCCGCAACGCACCAGAAGCGCCCTCGATTCTCGAGATAAGTCACCCCGGAAGCACTAACTAACACGACACCGCCCCTCACCCAACGCAATCCCGTGTTAGCAACGCCGCTCTCCTTTCTCACCGAACGATGGCTGCTTGAGCGCTAAGGGGACCTCTTGAGCATCGCGACTCAGGGCTCTTACGACCTCGGGCCGCCACCTCTTGGCCTTGACCACGGCATCGCGACCAGCATACCAGACGACGGTCAAGCCTGCCTTGGGATCTGGACCTCACAACAGAGAGCGCCGAGCCCTCGCGATGTTCGGAAGGGAGAACTGAGCTAAGATGGAATGAGAAACTCGCCCGCTTTCACGACAAGGATCATATTAACAAACAGACCACATGCACCTTACAAGTTTCACGGGCGCGCTTTTGATTCCTCGCAGGAGCATATCCTAAAGAACGCTAACTACACGCTACCGCACAAGACGCCATCATCAACAAGGCCATCGGGCACCGGGCGCCAACCCCATCCAGATCGAGGCGGCGACGGCCTGCCGAGCCCGCCTTCGCCCGAGAGCGGCGCAGGCTCGGGGCTCAGAGCTGTCGCCGCCGCCTCGAGTCGTGAGGAGCTCGGCGGAGTCGCTGGATCCTCCGACGCCTCCACCGCCTGAGGAGCTGCCAAGGGAGCGGTCGGCGAGCCTAGCCCTCGTCGCGGCAGGGCCTCAATCACCTCTCCCGGGGCAGCACTCCAGCCGGCGCCCTTCCTCGTCAAGACCTTGAAGAGCATGACCGGCGCGCCACAGACCTGTGTGGATCGCGAGGGCGCCCCTTGTCCTGCAGACCCGGGCGATCTCGCCCCAGCCTCGGGTCATGAAGACCTCGCCCGAGGCAACGACCGCAACCTGCACCCCGGTCGCAAGGGTGCCCCAGCCAGAGCTCCAGGGATCCTCCCCGCGGAATCGCGGAGGCAAAGAAGGGAGGAAGGTGAATCCAAGACCGAGGAGACATGGCGGCGTGGAGCACGAACTCTCGGGAGGAGCCCTCGATGTGGACTCCAGGGGGGACGACACGCACCCTCGTGACCCGCCGGCGCCGACGGTGGCTTCGCCCGTGGCGTTCGGCATCAACTCCTTCAGAGCCCTCGATGTGGCGCATAAGGGAAGCGGAACCCGGTGGTGGCCGCCGCACTGTGGCCTCGACACCACCGGTGGGCACCTCATTCCGATGGCGAGGGCTAGCCATTTCTTCGCGGAAGCGGTCAGACCTCTAGGGGAGCCTTTCCCTTCTCTGCCGCGGAGAACCGGCGGATCGGAGCCATTGCAGCAAGACGGAGCAAGGACCGGGAAGAAGGAGAAGCAAGAAGAAACGGACCAGAGGAGCACTCACCATTCCGTACTTAAAGCCAGAGGAGGCCAACCGCCGACATCCACGATCGCAGATAATCATGACCCGCTTTGCATGCAGGGACTTGTCAATTCGTGCAGTTGCCGAGGCATCGTGGGGAAGTGGATACGCCCACGTCCAATCAACCGCCACGCGGCGCCCAAGGCCGCAGGCTGTTAGGGCCCACAGCGCTTCGCACTTGTCCTTTCGCCTATCTGCTCGGCCAAGTCCGGGCGCGCCTTGGGCCCGAGGGCTACTGTCGGCGTTCTGGGAACGGGGGTCCCCAGACTTGCCTGCCTGCGGCGTGGCTCAAAGGGGGGCCCATCATGGCCCGTCTTCATCAACACAAGCTCAAGACCCTCGCGAGGGGCCAAGCCTCGCGGGGCGGACGACAGGGAGGGTGCCTCATCAGGCAAAGGCGGGGTACCTCACGAGGTGCCCATGACGCAAGCCATGACGACCAAGGGCGCCAGGCGGGCGCCAGCCCGCGCAGTGTCCTCCTTTCCTCTTTGGTGCAAAGGGAGCAAGCGCAGCGAGAGCATCAAGCAAAGGCGCCCATTTCGTGCAACAAGACCTAGACCAGCCCAACGGCAGAAGGAAGTCATTGTGGAGCCCAAGCAAAGGCCACCACTGTAACCTTTGACAAAGCGAGGACCAACTTTAGTCAGATAAGTGTACCAGATGTTCCCTTCAAATGGCCAATTGTTGGCGCCTTCCTCTCAATATTTGGGAAGAGGCCCAGGCCTCTGCCTATAAATAGGACTAGCCACGATAGAGCTAGAGAGATCTTCTGGGGTCTGGAACCTTGAAGAGAGAGAGAGAGAGAGAGAGAGAGAGAGAAGGAGAGGAGCGATCAACTCCTCCTAGCAGTTCATCGCCTGCCAAGAACAGACCGCATGAGGCTGTTCTTCCTTGTATTGTTCATCACCATCAGCCCAAGAGGCAATCCACCACACAACAAACTAGAGTAGGGTATTACACCACAATGGTGGCCTGAACTAGTATAAACCTCGTGTCTCTTGTGTTGTTCCTTTCGTAGTTTAGATCTTAGCGAGGCGGCGGGGTGCAGGTAGGTAGGGGCGAGATCTGCGCGCGCACCCCAGTGTTCGAACCTCAAGGGTCTGCCGGAACCCGAAATCCGACAGAAGGAAACGAGGCTTGGTGTACTGCAGAACGGAGGAAACAGCCTTGTGTTCGACCGGCCGTGTTCGAAACGGGATCCTGTTCATCGGGAGGGGTCTGGCGTACCGCAAAACGGAGGAAACGGACCTCCTATGGTCGAAACGGGGGTCCTGTTGATCGGGAGGGGTGTGGCGTACCACAAAATGGAGGAAACAGACTTGTGTTGGAGCTACGGTCCAAACGGGGGTCTTGTTCATCGGGAGGGGTGTGGCGTACCGCAAAACGGGACTCCACGGGATATTGTTCATCTCCACCGTCGACCCTCCACCTCCATGGCCATCGCTCATCCATCGTCAACCTCCTCCAGCCTCCACCGCGATCGCTCATCCACGGGCCCTGCTCATCCATCCTCCACCGCGCTACTCCACCGCCATCGCTCAACCAGCCTTCTCCACGGGCTCTGCTCAACCACCCTCCACGGGCTCATCGCTCATCCAGCCCTCCATCGCCTACTATTCATCCAGCCTCCATGAGATGGTCCTGCTTCATCCCGCCGCCCACGGGTCCTGTTCATCCAGCCCCAACTCGCTCGACCGATCGGGTCCTGTTCATCTAGAGGCAACACCGGGGTCCTGCTCATCCACCCCCACCGAAACTGCTTCATCCAAACCCCCAAAGACGCTTCATCGCTCATCTAGAGGCAGATCGATCGGCTTCAGCTTAGCAGCAGAGCAAAGGAATCACTCGATCAGGTTCGCTTAATAGCCATCGATCGATCGCTTCGGGTTCGTGAACGCGTAGCTCAGAGTGTAACCGCCGGGTTCGCTTAGATCCCAACGCCTCTTGGGTTCAGCGAGCCCAACGATCGCACTCCACGCTGCAGCGCGTGTACGAGAAAACGCGATCGCTCCGCCCGACCACCCACCGTAACCGGAACACCCCGATATTTTCCTCGCCTCGCTTCTACCACGGTTTTTTCCGTCATGGACGGCCCAAAGAATGTCATGCAGCTGCGCTCCGGCCCGCCCAGGATGAAAAGGCTATTTCCTGTCATAATTTTTTGTCATAGAAGTAGGACCCCACCACATCTTTGATGATACCGGGTTTTGTCACAATTATCGTCATAGAAGTGTCATAAGTATGACAGAATTTTTTTTTGTTCGGCCCAAAATGTCACGGATGTGTCTTTTTTTGTAGTGCAAGCAGCGAGCTAGAGTATGCGGGCATGTCTCGGCCGCCGGCTACGACATCGAGGTCATCAACAGCGGCGGCCTGAGGCGGGCTATGTCACAGGTTAAGTGGCCCACCCCCAACCCCTCGGGTTCAACCGCCGTCGATCTCATCCATGGCCCCGCCCCTGATCTCCTCTGGCTCGCTGTCAACAATTTGCCATCCTACATCGCCATTGAGCCCCTTTTGTCATTTCTGAAGGATACGCTCTGCAACGCTGGCTTGGGATCCACAGCTACCAAGTCAGACCTCATCGACGGCGACCACGAGGAGGGCACCCATTCCGGCTCTTCCAAGGGGAAAGAGCCCATCTGCTCTCCGAGGGGAAAGCGCCCGTCTGCGACATCAGGGAGGGCACCCTATAGCCGTGCTCTTCCAAGGGGAAGTATCCCATCTGCGACAACATGCAGCGCATCCAGGTTCTGTGCTCTTCCCACAGGGACGAGCCCATCTGTGACAAGTGAGGAAACCCATGATTTGTTTTGTCGCGCCTCTTCACACGGGGAAACCCATGATTTGTTTTTTCGAGTCCCTTTTGTAGTTAATTGATATATCTGGTTGTTTGCAGTATGCCTTGTTTATTTCAGTTGTTCACAATGTGATGCTATATATGTGCAATTATTTACTGTGCAGTACATTTCATCAATCCAGTTTTAAACATACCGATAGGAATGCATATATTTGCTTGCTATTAAGCCTGTTATAGCTAGCATATGCCTCATCTAAAGTTTTTTGATTGTTTGGTTGTTTGTAGTTAGCATATGTCCAGTTTCAAATGCTATCTTTTGTTGTTTGTAGTATGCCTTGTTTATTCCAGTTATTCACAACATGATGTTCTATATGTGCAAGTATGAACTGTGCAGTTCAATTTCATCACTATCAGTTTCAACAATACCACTATGAATGACTACATTTGGTTGCTGCATCTTGTAATTAACACGCCTTTCCATTTCTATTTAACAATAACCAGTGTACTTAGACCGGCACAATACCAGTTTGAATGACTACGTTTGCTTGTTGTTAAATGTTAGGCCTGTTGCAGTAACACACCTTTCCACTTGTTTTGCTTTACTAACGTGCTTAAACCTGCACACCGAAGCTATCTTTTGGAGATTATTTTGTCTGCCATAGATAATTTTGGTTGATGTTTAGCCTGTTGTGCTTAACATGCTTCTCGATGTACCTAAACAGGACAATTTTGGTAACGACTGTTGTTTTCCATCGAGGTTAGTTTCATCCCATGGCTTATATATGCTCACTGCTCGTGTATCGGTAGTCGGTACCATATAGGCCGGGGCTGATAAGGACTAATCGATGAATCGCATTTTAACTCAATATATCTCGCAACCCATTTATTGTTAGGTTAACTAGGGCCATATGTAATATATCTGAGGCTACATAGCAACATGCACTGTACTTAATGTCTAAATATGCAATCCTAGGCTACATAGCAACAAGGAAGAGTGTTACATTAATGTTCTGATGATGTCTAGATATACGTAGAAGAGCAGCAGCTACAACAACAACACGTCCCTGTTTGGATACTCAACTTAGCTAGAGGTTAGAGTTAGTTTCTAGCTCATGACTAACCCTGAACTAACTCCATCCAAAGAGTTGCTTCGATGGTAGGGTTAGATTGACAATAAATGCACTAGGAGAACTAGCTCCAATTGGCACCTCTTGGGTTGGATAGTTATTTTGGGTGGGTTATAGGTGCAACTAGCTCAAACTAGCCCTCATGTTTAGATATACTTTAGGGATATTTGAGCTCAAACTAGCTCAACTAATTGTAACCCATGGATACAGCAGCTGTTAATCAGCCGATAATTTGTAAGAATGCACTAAACTCCTTCCGGCCCATAATATAAGATGTTAATTCATCTATATGTGAGTATATTGGATGTTATAAGATATTATAAAAGAGTGTTGTACTACATCATTGTGCAATTTTTGTTTAGCTTATAGTATTAACTTGGTGCTTTTAGGTACATATGTCGTTGGTAAAGATCCGCACTTCGACCCTTTCTGCATATGGGGCAATGAGATATCGATGAACCAACATCAAGTGAGGAAGCTCATAAAGATTGTTAGTAAAATGGGTCCAAAGATGGCAATTAAACTATTTGTTTACACTTTATCCAAGACAACAATGAACTGCAGGATGGTAAGTAAGAACTCTGCAGCCTTTTACTGCCCATAAGGAGTTGTGTTAGAATCTTTTTCCTTTATCCAAGACAATGTCTGAGTCTTTTTCCTTTGCAATGGTTGCCAAAGCAGTTTACTCAAGATTACCTCTCAAACTACATAATTGGTGGGCATTCAAAGGTTAAAGTATTTCTACCAGAACACGATGATTATCTAGATGTTTTCATGAAGACCGTGAAGGATGGGCGGTCGGCCATCACAAGGGGTTGGACTAGAGTCGTGCATGCCTTCTGCATTGGAGGAGGGCACAATAAGGGCATTCCGCTTCACCTTGTTCAGCAACTAGAATGTATTTCACCTCTTTCTTTACTGTCTTTAATAGTACAAGTATACAACTGTGGTTCATCATTCTTTATTTGGTTCTTATGTGATTCTTGAACATATGTACCTATGAATCTAATAATGCATTGGTTGTTTGAACCTAATGGATATGAATAAAGCTGTAGCATACATTCAAATTCAAATTCAAATCCGGTACAATTTGAAATAGTAGCAATTAAATTATGGTGAAATTACGCTCTCCAGGTCGTTACGGCACACACGGTTGGTAAAACACAAACGTTTGCGATATACACCATAATCCGAAATGGTTCACGGAGAGGAAACGTGTGCAAGCATGCACACAGTTGCCGTTTGCAAAGCGTGTGTGATGTTAGACTATCACAAATGGTGCGAGCAAATTAAACGTTCGTGTTAGTTGCCTTATCATACACGATTTGCAACGATGAACTGGTTCTGATGAAGTATGCATCGTAAACGATGCACCACAGAATAGTGTGTGCGATAATTGTCATGTACGATGATGTTACGATGGTCTGACATTTCGTAATCCTGTCTGACACTCGTACGATGATTATCTAATATTCTTAATTAATTATCGCATACGTTTTGGGAAAAGCGAATGTGTGTGATTGTATGCTTATCATAGACATTCTATAATGGTGAACCGTTTGTGATGGGCCATGCATCGTAAACATACGTAGCACCACAGAATACCGAGTGCGATGGCAATGCGAGCACAAACAAGTAGGAGTATAGTAGGGTCCCTATCCCCAACGGTTTCTGGGTCGTGTTGGAAGGACCTCCCTATCGCCGTCACTCACTAGGTGACGGTTCCAAATGCCATCGCGGAAAGGGGTTAAAAACCGTTTGTATAGCACCGACGCGTACCAGTGCACATTGCTTGCAAGGCTTATAGTGATGTGCATTAACAAGAGGGCCTAGAGATACCTCTCCGATACTCGGAATGACAAATCCTAATCTGGATCTATGCCAACCCAACAAACACCTTCGGAGACACCTGTAGGGCATCTTTATAATCACCCAGTTACGTTGTGACGTTTTATAGCACACAAGGTGTTCCTCCGGTATCCGGTAGTTGCATAATCTCATAGTCAGAGGAATATGTATAAGTCATGAAGAAAGCAATAGCAATAAAACTTAACGATCATTATGCTAAGCTAACAGATGGCTCTTGTCCATCACATCATTCTCCTTATGATATGATCCCGTTCATCAAAGCATAAGGTGCTAAAAAATTCTGCAAGTTCCCACTCACTTTCTTGTAAATGCAAGCTTCTCCAAAAGTCTGTATCAAAGCGTATATTCCAACTCCGAGAGGCTTGCACTAGTCCATAAATGGATCGCTGGAGCTTGCAGAATTTTTTAGCACCTTTAGGATCAACAAAACCTTCTGGTTTCATCATATACAACTCTTCTTTAAGAAATCCATTAAGGAATGCAGTTTTGATATCCATTTGCCAAATTTCATAATTATAAAATGTGGCAATTGCTAACATGATTCTGACAGACTTAAGAATCGCTACGGGTGAGAAGGTCTCATCGTAGTCAACTCCTTTTAACTTGTCTAAAACCTTTCGCAACAAGTCGAGCTTTGTAGACAGTAACATTACTGCAGCGTCAGTCTTCTTCTTGAAGATCCATTTATTTTCTATGGCTTGCCGATCATCGGGCAAGTCAACCAAAATCCACACTTTGTTCTCATACATGGATCCCATCTCAGATTTCATGGCCTCAAGCCATTTTGCGGAATCTGGGCTCATCGTTGCTTCCTCATAGTTTGTAGGTTTGTCATGGTCTAGTAACATGACTTCTAGAACAGGATTATTGTACCACTCTGGTGCGGAACGTACTCTGATTGACCTACGAGGTTCGGTAGTGACTTGATCTGAAGTTTCATGATTATCATCATTAACTTCCTCACTAATTGGTGTAGGCATCACTGGAACTGATTTCTGTGATGTACTTCTTTCGAATTCGAGAGAAGGTACAATTACCTCATCAAGTTCTACTTTCCTCCCACTCACTTCTTTCGAGAGAAACTCCTTCTCTAGAAAGGATCCATTCTTAGCAACAAAGATCGTGCCTTTGGATCTGTGATACAAGGTGTACCCAATAGTTTCTTTTGGGTGTCCTATGAAGACACACTTCTCCGATTTGGGTTCGAGCTTATCAGGTTGAAGCTTTTTCACATAAGCATCGCAACCCCAAACTTTAAGAAACGACAGCTTAGGTTTCTTGCTAAACCATAGTTCATATGGTGTCGTCTCAACAGATTTAGATGGTGCCCTATTTAACGTGAATGCAACCGTCTCTAAAGCATAACCCCAAAACGATAGTGGTAAATCGGTAAGAGACATCATAGATTGCACCATATCTAACAAAGTACGGTTACGACGTTCAGACACACCATTACGGTGTGGTGTTCCAGGTGGCGTGAGTTGTGAAACTATTCCACATTGTTTCAAATGAAGACAAACTCGTACCTCAAATATTCGCCTCCGTGATCAGATCATAGAAACTTTATTTTCTTGTTACGATGATTTTCCACTTCACTCTGAAATTCATTGAACTTTTCAAATGATTTTCAAATGTTACGATGTTCAGACCGCATACATCAGTATGTATTATTTCCAATAAGTCAGTGGCTCGCTCCGTTGTTCCGGAGAACGGATCTTAGTCATCTTGCCCATGACGCATGGTTCGCAAGCACCAAGTGATTCATAATCAAGTGATTCCAAAAGCACATCTGCATGGAGTTTCTTCATGCGCCTTACACCAATATGACCTAAACAGCAATGCCACAAATAAGTTGCACTATCATTATTAACTTTGCATATTTTTGGCGTCAATATTATGAATATGTGTATCACTACGATCGAGATTCAACAAAAATAGACCAATCATGTAACGCCCTCGATGCGGCTATATCTCCCACGTGTCGAAGCACGACTTAGAGGCATAACCGCATTGAAAGCAATGTCGCAAGTGAGGTAATCTTCACACAACCCATGTAATACATAAGGGAAAGAGATACATAGTTGGCTTACAATCGCCACTTCACACAATACATGAGTAAAACATTACATCATACAGATACAATCAAGGTCCGCCACGGAACCAAAATAAAAGAAGACTACCCCAAATGCTACATAGATCCCCGATCGTCCCAACTGGCTCCACTATCGATCAGCTGAAACGAAACAACACAACGCACAAAGATCTTCATCGAAGCTCCTCCTTGAGCTCAGTGCATCACCGCACGGTTTCATCGGCACCGCAAACTGGTTTTGAAGTATCTGTGAGTCACGGGACTCAGCAATCTCACACCCGCGAGATCAAGACTATTTAAGCTTAAAGGTAGGACAGGGTAGTGAGGTGGAGCTGCAGCAAGCGACTAGCATATATGGTGGCTAACATACGCAAAAGAGAGCGAGAAGAGAAGCAAAGCACGGTCGAACAACTATGATCAAGAAGTGATCCCAAACTACTTACGCCAAACATAACTCCAACATCGTGTTCACTTCCTGACCACGAGAAGAGACCATCACGGTTACACACGCGGTTGGTGTATTTTAATTAAGATCAACTTCGGTTTTCTACAACCGACATTAACAAATTCCCATCTGCCACATAACCGCGGCACGGCTTTGAAAGTTCAAACCCTGCAAGGGTGTCCCAACTTAGCCCATGATAAGCTCTCGCGATCAACGAAGGATATTCCTTCTCCCGGAAGACCCGATCAGTCTCGAATCCTGCTACAAGACATTTCACAGCAATAAAACAAGTCCAAAGAAGTCACTGATGTGCCGACAAATCCCGATAGGAGTCGCACGCACTCGCTCGTGGCAACATTGGATGAGACTAGCTACGAGTAAAACCAACCTCGAGTTGCCTCAAGGTGGCCCCGCAGTAGCTCGATTCGACCAACACTCGAAGGAGCACCGCCCGGGGGCTAAATAAAGATGACCCTCGGGCTCCTAAACCCAAGGAAAAGGGCATAGGTGAGGCAAATGGTAAAACCAATGTTGGGCCTTGCTGAAAAGTCTTATTCAAAGCGAACTGTCAAGGGGTCCCATAAATCACCCGACCGCGTTAGGGACGCAAAAATCCGGGAACATAATACCGATATGACGGAAACTAGGGCGGCAAGTGGAACAAAACACTGCATAAGGCCGAGCCTTCCACCCTTTACCAAGTGTATAGATGCATTAATTAAATAAGATATATTGTGATATCCCAACAAGTAAACATGTTCCAACAAGGAACAACATCTCCATGTTCCAACAAGGAACAAACTTCATCTTCACCGCAACTAACAACGCTATAAGAGGGGCTGAGCAGAAGCGGTAACATAGCCAAACAACGGTTTGCTAGGAAAGGATGGTTAGAGGTTTGACATGGCAATATGGGAGGCATGATAAGCAAGTGGTAGGCATCGAGCATAGGCATAGCAAAAGAGCGAGCAACTAGCAAGCAAAGATAGAAGTGATTTCGAGGGTATGGTCATCTTGCCTCAAATCCCGCAAGGAAGAAGAACGAATCCATGAAGAAGACAAACGGACGAAGTCGAATGAATCCTCACAACTCCGAACGAAACCGAAGCTAACGAGAGAAGCAACCCGAAAGAAGCAAACAACATAGTAAACACACAATCATAAACATGGCATGATGCACAATCAAGTATGATGCATGTCCGGTTTAATGAGGCATGGCATGGCAATGAGCACAAACAACACTACAAGTTAAGTGGAGCTCAATATGCAACGGGTTGCATATTGACAAAACACCACAACAATTATTTAGTTCTCTCCCGATTAGGTACTCAACAATATTAAATGTTATTAAACATGGCAAGAGGTGAAGCATAATTAAACTAGCTATTTAGGCAAATTTAAATGAGGCCGGAAATAAGAAACAACAATTCCGGAAAATCCCCATATGCATATTTCGAATTTGGAACAGATCTGACCTAAAGCATATTTTAGAGTTGTTAAACATGCAAAGTAATGCTACCATGTTAAACTAGGCATTATTCTACCCCATTTACATATATAATTTATTTAAATCCGAGTTACGGTTATTTAGTTATGAAATAAATCATTTTAGCATGGCATTTAAGCAAATTAATGCAAACATCAATTTAAACATTTTAATTGTTGTTATCATGATGCGGATGACATGTGCAAGTTTTATGCAATTTATGAAATTGTTGACAAGAACATGATATGAAGCATTATGTCACCGTGGTGGAAGAAAGGGGTGCCACGGCAACGAATCCGAAAATGGTGCCACGGCAACATATCGGTTCCGACAGCTCATCGAGATGTCGGTGCAAAAGAAAGCGTGAGCGTGTCATGCAAGAAGGTGGGGTGATCCCGATTACCGGGTTCCCACGGGATGGTAGAATGGCAAAAGGGGGGCATCGCAAGGATGATTCGATCACGGCGGTCGTCACGGGTTATACCTTCGGAACGTTCAAACGGGACGGTTCGCGTTTCGTAGAGGGAAGTAGACGTTCACGGGTCGTCGAGGGAAGTAGAGGAAGTAGTCGTTCTCGCGATGATCGCCGAGGGAAGTAGTGGTACACGGCGTAGGGGGAAGTCGTTGTTCACGTTCGATGGTAGTGGTACATCTCGTCATCGGAAGTAGTTGTTCAAGTCCCGTGGATGTTCGGGGTCCACGGGGTCTTCGAGGGTCGACGGTAGTGGATCACGTTCGTTTTCGAAGATGTTCGGATCGACGGTAGCGGTACTTGAAGAATCCCGAACGGACTTGGCGCTTTCGCGTAGGGGTACTTGTCGTTAACCACGGAAGTAGTTGTTCACGCTTTGGAGTTGAACTTGCCGCCGTGGTACACGGGTCTTCGGAGATGGTAGTGGTACATGGGTCTTCGGAGATGTCCGGGTCGCCGGGTCGTAGTGGTACTTGGCGCTTCGAGACGGCAGCAGGGACTGCTGGGTGGACGGGTCGGCCTCGGGACGCCGGATCCTGGCTGGTGGCGAAGCTTGGCGCAGGGAGGTCGAGGTAGGCCAGGATCCATCAGATCCGTGGAGGACGAGGCCGGGGACCCATTCCCGGCGACGGCGGCGCGTGGACGACGAGGACAGAGACGAGGAGGAGAAGACCGCGAGGTAGACGCAGGGTTTCGCCGGGCGCGCGATGGAGAGCTTCCGCGGCGGTGCATGACGGGCACCAGCGGCGGGACGGGTCCAGGCGGCGAGATCCGGGTCGGGTTCGCCCCGGGTTGGCCGCGCCGAGGTTGAGGCGGCGCCAGCGCGGCAACGGCGTGATGGAGGGAGCCGCAGAGGAGCGGCCGACGGGGAAAGGGATGGAGGCGGCGAGGGAAGGTAAGAAGAGCGGCGGCGGCCTGGACTCGCTGGCATCGAGGAGGTGGAGGCGCGAGGCGACGCCATGGAGGACGGCAGAGGAGGGGATCGAGCGAGAGATGCTCTGGCAAGGGGGATGGACGAGGGGAAGAGATGGGGATCGAGAGGGACGGGTTCAAGGCCATGCAAGGGTGAGCGAGGGAGAGAACGAGGAGGAAGGCTGCGGGCTAGGGTTAGAGGCGGTGGCGGACCTTGGGCCGGCTGGGCTGGTGGAATGGGCCGCCCGGAGGGGAGGCGCTAGGTGGGCTGGGGCCTTAGAGGCCGGTTGGCTGGGATCTCTCTCCTCTCTTAAAAAAACAGAACGCAAAGAAGAAAGGAGAGAAAAGAAATGAGTGGACAAGAATTAGGGTATGAGGGTATTTTTCCGACTCGCAAAAATATGCTCGCTCCAAGAAAAATAGAAAGGCCATGATAGAAGGAAATAATTCAAATTCATTTGAATATAATTCAAATGGTTTGAATAGGAAGTGGAAGTTTGAAGGCCCAAAATGTTGAGAATTTTAGAGGAGCCACAATAAATGGGAAAAGAATGTTGGCAAAGTTTGGGGACCAAACTTGAAGTAGAAAGGGCATTGAATTTGCAAGTGTGTTATGGTGATTCCAAAACAATGGAATATTTTAATATAGCTCCCTAATATTGGGAGGGTATGTTATAAAGAGAAGTCACCATGTGAATCCTCGGTTTAAATGGATCAAAAATCCATACAATTTATTTAGAAGAGTTGCAAAATTAATGATATGATGGCATGATGACATGATGCAATGCAAAAACAAAACAAACCACACGACAAAACACGGAAACCCCGAAGGCAATCAAGCTCCGGTCTTGGGGCGCACAACACTCCACCACTACGAGAGGATCTCGCCCCGAGATCTAGGATGGCACCGGAGAAAAGCGGGAGAGGAAGAGGTAAAACAAAGTTGCTTCTACGACAAACGAGTGAAACCAAAGAACCTTGAGAGGTTTAAAACTTGAAAGAAAGAAAACAACGAAGATGAACAAAGTTGAAAACACTCTGTTAGAAAAGAGGAACAAGGGATACGACGAGAACCAAGAGTTTTAGTGATAACATAGATATTGAAACCACTCTGGTTAAAACTATATCGAGAAGGAATAAGATTGATATAATTTGGGCAGCACTCCGACTAAAAGAAGAAGGAAAACTTGATAAGATGAAAAGAACTTGAAGAGAAGACACAACACTCCGGTTAGATGGATAATGCAAGAAAAGAACATGATCTTTGCAAAACGAGGTGATGGGTGAAGAGAGCAATATCACAATGCCTTCGAAACGAAAGAATAGAATCTAGATTGATGGGATAAAGGGACGGAGAAGAAAAAGACAACTTCTACCACAAATGAATTTGAATGAAGCATCCTTACAAACAAGGATAGAACGGAGTTGTTGGAAAACCAACAACGAAAAGCACAAGCTTGTAGTGGGCTTATGAAAACATCTCAAAATTATGATGTGAGCTTCTGCCACCAACGGAAACAATTGATTGGATTAAGATCAACAAGAAGATGAAAACTTATATCACCGGGAGGACAAATGAAGAACTTGGGTCATTAATAAGCACCATAAATAGCAACAATCCTTAGGGAAAGCTTTAGGTGAAATATAGCCCAAGATAAGTCCAATGAAGAGATTGATGGATTTAAAATACCTCATTCTTGACAACATGTGAATCATGAAACACGAACTCAAATTGTCGAGAATGACATAACACCACCTCAAAAGATAATGATAGAAAGAATTGCACTTCGAAATGCAAGAAGAAGAATACTTGAACTCCTCAAAACAAAACATGTGTTGAACACCATGCTTATTTTAGAGTATAGCTTGACGGATCTTAACTCCGCGAGAAATCTTGATGAACAATTGGAGAAATGAAAAGAATCCTTGACGAACCATCATGTAGAGCCTCCATGAAGAACTCCGGTAAGAAAAGGATGATAGAAAGAAAGAGAAGTTAAAAACACAAGGTGAAGCCTTGCAGTGATAAGATGAAGCTTTGAAATGATATAGCCGAGAAAAACTTGGAACTCCGGAAAGAAAGATGAACAAATGAAACCAAGAATTTTGACGAACCTCCGGAATAAGGAATTGAATATACTCGATGGAACAAGAATAAGAATTACATTAAGCTGATCCTTCACCAATTAAATTGATGACAAGCAATGGATTTGGCATACTACTTATTCTCGTAGAAAGGATTAAGATAGATATAGCGCAAACTAGAGAAGGTATTGATGGAACCACCGGTGGGATTTGGAAAACAAGAGTTGAACGCTTGAATGAATCATTCTGAAATGATGGGCTCTGGATAATCAAACTGAAAAGACTCGTGAAATGCTCCGGGTGGGTTAAAAGAATTCTCACAATCAAAACAATTATGAGGATGGCACAAAGCTAGAACCATGAATCTTGAAGAGAATGGAGCAAGATTAAAGAGAAACTCTTCTTCGGTCTTCAAAATTCGAGAATGACGACGAGAAACACCACCATGAATTGTTGAGGCACTCCGGAATGAAAATTAGAAAGGTTGAACCAACAATGAAAATAATTTGGAAGATCTTGGAGAAAGACATTTGACTGATGATAATTCATTCTTACGTCAAACTTTGCAATGAATTTGGGAATAGCTCTTGAAAAAAAAATTAGAAGAGTTAGGTAAGATCCTGGGAAAAAAAAACCTGTGGGTTAGGGCCCACTCAAAAGTACCACCGTTGAACAATTGTTTGAAATAGATATTGCACCGGTAGAATTAAATGGCTTGAATGAGATAACATCCTCAAAAGAACTTGAGTGAATTGAGAATGGAAACTAGAATCTTCTGAGATATCTTCAACACTCCGGAACAATTGAATAACGAGAAGTGGATGATTAAGGAGATACACCGGCAAGAGAAAGCATTTGAAACGATGAAAAGAATACGGTCAACACTGAAAACTTGACTTAAATCCACCGGAAAAGAAAATTAGAATGGAACAATGATAAGGTTAAAGCTTCCTTAGCGTCTTCATGAGAAATCACCGGATACAACATTAAAGGAAAAGAATGAAGAAACTTCACTCAAAAAAAAAATGGATACTTGATTAAGAAATCTGAGTCCTTGAAGAAAAAGGGTGGGAGGGCGGCAAAAACAAAGACAATTTAGGTCGGATGAAACGAGCACCGTTGAGAAAAAAAAACTTAGAATTGATCTTGCGAATGTTGGAATGATCGGATCCATTTGAAGAGAAGCACGCCGGTCGAGAAAAGAATTAACATGACAAGCTCAGTGATCAAGAAGGATTAGTATTCACATAGCAATATGAGAACACCAATTAGGAAAGGTATGGAATCAACACTTGGCATTGAAGCAACTCGAATACCACAAAACAAAACAAAACAACGGATTTGGCTTGCAGAATAAGCCGGAACAAACACATATGATAGAGATTTACCCAATCCCATATCATGCATCTGTCGGAAGGATATTCTAGGAGCTACTTGAATTCCCACCTATAAACTCCCGAAACTTTCTGGTTATGCAATCAGGTGTTGGGGATACAGGGGACACAAAATATATCACCCAAACTAACAATACCTAGATCCAATTGTATCCATCCGTCAACACATAACCAAGAAATCCTCGAAATCGTGTACCTCGACCTTCAAAAACATCCGTTATACAAGTCATGGCAATACTCCCTTTTCGCCACAAGATCGGGCTATCAGGTTATCTCACCAACAACTGCACAAAAGAGATTTCGATGTCGGTAAAAGTCGTATTCCAGAATCGCAACGATAAAATTGTGACGACAACACCTCGGAGCTCAACTCCCGGACACCGCCACAACCCCTAAATGTCGAGGCACCAAGAACAATGTTCTCGCCACAAAACCATCGGAACGATTCCAAGATACCCACCTGATCCTAAAAAAAATTAGTGAAATTTGAGGAGAGAAAAGTCAAAACTCTACGTCAGATACCTCACCAGAGCGATTTAGGACCGAGGAGTAAAAGAATCCTACTCCGATATATATAATCCTAAGACTCAAAACATTTTCCTTCTAGACTCAACAACGCCAAGAAACAATCAAGTAGGGGCTCCTAAGTCGGGAAGGCTCGATTACCAACTTGTAACGCCTCGATGCGGCTATATCTCCCACGTGTCGAAGCACGACTTAGAGGCATAACCGCATTGAAAGCAATGTCGCAAGTGAGGTAATCTTCACACAACCCATGTAATACATAAGGAAAGAGATACATAGTTGGCTTACAATCGCCACTTCACACAATACATGAGTAAAACATTACATCATACAGATACAATCAAGGTCCGCTACGGAACCAAAATAAAAGAAGACTACCCCAAATGCTACACAGATCCCCGATCGTCCCAACTGGCTCCACTATCGATCAGCTGAAACGAAACAACACAACGCACAAAGATCTTCATCGAGCTCCTCCTTGAGCTCAGTGCATCACCGCACGGTTTCATCGGCACCGCAAACTGGTTTTGAAGTATCCGTGAGTCACGGGACTCAGCAATCTCACACCCGCGAGATCAAGACTATTTAAGCTTAAAGGTAGGACAGGTAGTGAGGTGGAGCTGCAGCAAGTTTACTAGCATATATGGTGGCTAACATACGCAAAAGAGAGCGAGAAGAGAAGCAAAGCACGGTCGAACAACTATGATCAAGAAGTGATCCTGAAACTACTTACGCCAAACATAACTCCAACATCGTGTTCACTTCCCTGACTCACGAGAAGAGACCATCACGGTTACACACGCGTTGGTGTATTTTAATTAAGATCAACTTCGGTTTTCTACAACCGACATTAACAAATTCCCATCTGCCACATAACCGCGGCACGGCTTTCGAAAGTTCAAACCCCGCAGGGTGTCCCAACTTAGCCCATGATAAGCTCTCGCGATCAACGAAGGATATTCTTCTCCCGGAAGACCCGATCAGTCTCGAATCCGCTACAAGACATTTCACAGCAATAAAACAAGTCCAAAAGCCGCCCGATGTGCCGACAAATCTCGATAGGAGTCGACGCACTCGCGCTCGTGGCAACATCGGATGAGACTAGCTACGAGTAAAACCAACCCTCGAGTTGCCTCAAGGTGGCCCCAGCAGTAGCTCAGTTCGACCAACACTGAAGGAGCACCGCCCGGGGCTAAATAAAGATGACCCTCGGCCCTAAACCCAAGGAAAAGGGCATAGGTGAGGCAAATGGTAAAACCAATGTTGGGCCTTGCTGAAAAGTCTTATTCAAAGCGAACTGTCAAGGGGTCCCATAAATCACCCGACCGCGTTAGGGACGCAAAAATCCGGGAACATAATACCGATATGACGGAAACTAGGGCGGCAAGAGTGGAACAAAACACCGTGCATAAGGCCGAGCCTTCCACCCTTTACCAAGTGTATAGATGCATTAATTAAATAAGATATATTGTGATATCCCAACAAGTAAACATGTTCCAACAAGGAACAACATCTCCATGTTCCAACAAGGAACAAACTTCATCTTCACCTGCAACTAACAACGCTATAAGAGGGGCTGAGCAGAGCGGTAACATAGCCAAACAATGGTTTGCTAGGAAAGGATGGTTAGAGGTTTGACATGGCAATATGGGAGGCATGATAAGCAAGTGGTAGGCATCGTAGCATAGGCATAGCAAAAGAGCGAGCAACTAGCAAGCAAAGATAGAAGTGATTTCGAGGGTATGATCATCTTGCCTGAAATCCCGCAAGGAAGAAGAACGAATCCATGAAGAAGACAAACGGACGAAGTCGAATGAATCCTCACAACTCCGGAACGAAACCGAAGCTAACGAGAGAAGCAACCCGGAAAGAAGCAAACAACATAGTAAACACACAATCATAAACATGGCATGATGCACAATCAAGTATGATGCATGTCCGGTTTAATGAGGCATGGCATGGCAATGAGCACAAACAACACTACAAGTTAAGTGGAGCTCAATATGCAACGGGTTGCATATTGACAAAACACCACAACAATTATTTAGTTCTCTCCCGATTAGGTACTCAACAATATTAAATGTTATTAAACATGGCAAGAGGTGAAGCATAATTAAACTAGCTATTTAGGCAAATTTAAATGAGGCCGGAAATAAGAAACAACAATTCCGGAAAATCCCCATATGCATATTTCGAATTTGGAACAGATCTGACCTAAAGCATATTTTAGAGTTGTTAAACATGCAAAGTAATGCTACCATGTTAAACTAGGCATTATTCTACCCCATTTACATATATAATTTATTTAAATCCGAGTTACGGTTATTTAGTTATGAAATAAATCATTTTAGCATGGCATTTAAGCAAATTAATGCAAACATCAATTTAAACATTTTAATTGTTGTTATCATGATGCGGATGACATGTGCAAGTTTTATGCAATTTATGAAATTGTTGACAAGAACATGATATGAAGCATTATGTCACCGTGGTGGAAGAAAGGGGTGCCACGGCAACGAATCCAAAATGGTGCCACGGCAATATATCGGTTCCGACAGCTCATCGAGATGTCGGTGCAAAAGAAAGCGTGAGCGTGTCATGCAAGAAGGTGGGTGATCCCGACACGGGTTCCCACGGATGGTAGAATGGCAAAAGGGGGCATCGCAAGGATGATTCGATCACGGCGGTCGCCACGGGTTATACCTTCGAACGCTCAAACGGGACGGTTCGCGTTCAGAGAGGAAGTAGACGCTCACGGGTCGCCGAGGGAAGTAGAGGAAGTAGTCGTTCGCGATGATCGCCGAGGGAAGTAGTGGTACACGGCGAGGGGGAAGTCGTTGTTCACGCTCGATGGTAGTGGTACATCTCGCCATCGGAAGTAGTTGTTCAAGTCCCGTGGATGTTCGGGGTCCACGGGTCTTCGAGGGTCGACGGTAGTGGATCACGCTCGCTTTCAAGATGTTCGGATCGACGGTAGCGGTACTTGAAGAATCCCGAACGGACTTGGCGCCTTCGCCAGTAGGGGTACTTGTCGTTAACCACGGAAGTAGTTGTTCACGCTTTGGAGTTGAACTTGCCGCCGTGGTACACGGGTCTTCGGAGATGGTAGTGGTACATGGGTCTTCGGAGATGTCCGGGTCGCCGGGTCGTAGTGGTACTTGGCGCTTCAAGACGGCAGCAGGGACTGCTGGGTGGACGGGTCGGCCTCGGGACGCCGGATCCTGGCTGGTGGCGAAGCTTGGCGCAGGGAGGTCGAGGTAGGCCAGGATCCATCAGATCCGTGGAGGACGAGGCCGGGGACCCATTCCCGGCGACGGGCGCTTCCGTGGACGACGAGGACAGAGACGAGGAGGAGAAGACCGCGAGGTAGACGCAGGGCTTCGCCGGGCGCGCGATGGAGAGCTTCGGCGGCGGTGCGCAGACGGGCACCAGCCGGCGGGGACGGGTCCAGGCGGCGAGATCCGGGTCGGGGTTCGCCCCCGGGTTGGCTGCACGGAGGTTGAGGCGGCGCCAGCGGCGGCAACGGCGTGGCGGAGGGAGCCGCAGAGGAGCGGCCGACGGGGAAAGGGATGGAGGCGGCGAGGGAAGGTAAGAAGCAGCGGGCGGCCTGGACTCACTGGCATCGAGGAGGTGGAGGCGCGAGGCGACGCCATGGAGGACGGCAGAGGAGGGGATCGAGCGAGAGATGCTCTGGCAAGGGGATGGACGAGGGAAGAGATGGGGATCGAGAGGGGACGGGTTCAAGGCCAAGGCAAGGGTGAGCGAGGGGAGAGAACGAGGGAGGAAGGCTGCGGGCTAGGGTTAGAGGCGGCTGGCGGGCCTTGGGCCGGCTGGGCTGGTGGAATGGGCCGGCCTGGAGGGAGGCGCTAGGTGGGCCAGGGGCCTTAGAGGCCGGCTGGGCTGGGATCTCTCTCTTCCTCTCTTAAAAAAAACAGAACGCAAAGAAGAAAGGGAGAGAAAAGAAATGAGTGGACAAGAATTAGGGTATGAGGGTAATTTTTCCGGACTCGCAAAAATATGCTCGTTCCAAGAAAAATAGAAAGGCCATGATAGAAGGAAATAAATTCAAATTCATTTGAATATAATTCAAATGGTTTGAATAGGAAGTGGAAGTTTGGAAGGCCCAAAAATGTTGAGAATTTTAGAGGAGCCACAATAAATGGGAAAAGAAATGTTGGCAAAGTTTGGGGACCAAACTTGAAGTAGAAAGGGCATTGGAATTTGCAAGTGTGTTATGGTGATTCCAAAACAATGGAATATTTTTAATATAGCTCCCTAATATTGGGAGGGTATGTTATAAAGAGAAGTCACCATGTGAATCCCTCGGTTTAAATGGATCGAAAAATCCATACAATTTATTTAGAAGAGTTGCAAAAATTAATGATATGATGGCATGATGACATGATGCAATGCAAAAACAAAACAAACCACACGACAAAACACGGAAACCCTGGAAGGCAACTGAAGCTCCGGTCTTGGGGCGTCACAAATCATCAAGGGTGCATGACCAGAAAAGATATTACTCATATAAATAGAACAACCATTATTCTCCGATTTAAATGAATAATTGTCTCGCATCAAACAAGATCCAGATATAATGTTCATGCTCAACGCTGGCACCAAATAACAATTATTCAGGTCTAATACCAAACCTGAAGGTAGATGTAGAGGTAGCGTGCCGACGGTGATCACATCGACCTTGGAACCATTTCTAACGCGCATCGTCACCTCGTCCTTAGCCAATCTTCGTTTAATCCGTAGCCCCTATTTGGAGTTGCAAATATGAGAAACAGAACCAGTATCAAATATCCAAGCGCTACTACAAGCATTAGTAAGGTACACACAAATAACATGTATATCAAATATACCTTTCACTTTGCCGTCCTTCTTATCCGCCAAATACTTGGGGTAGTTCCGCTTCCAGTGACCAGTCTCTTTGCAGTAGAAGCACTCAGTTTCAGGCTTAGGTCCAGACTTGGGCTTCTTCCCGGGAGCAGCAACTTGCTTGCTATTCTTCTTGAAGTTCCCCTTCTTACCTTTGCCCTTTTTCTTGAAACTAGTGGTTTTGTTAACCATCAACACTTGATGCTCCTCTTGATTTATACCTCCGCAGCCTTAAGCATCGCGAAGAGCTCGGGAATTGTCTTTTCCATCCCTTGCATATTATATTTCATCACGAAGCTGCTGGTGTACAAAACTAGGGGCACATTTTTGCACCCCTTTACCTGTGCACGGGCAGTCAGAGCCGCGCCCACGACCACACCAAGCAGAGCGAGGGAGGTGAGCCAAGGTAAGACCGAAGCACAAGGCGAAGCAAAGCAACAACAAGGACCAAGGCCACAAAGATCGATGGATTTAAGAGGTTTCCCGGCAAGGACCCTTGTCGGGCAGCCTCAGCTGCCCCAAGCAAGACCTTGCCAGGGCAGCTCGCCCACGCCAGCCGAGCGAGCCACCCTCGAGCTCACCAACACTCGACGAAGGCATTGGGACAAGGCTCTGGAGGCACCTCTGTGGTGGCATGCAGACCTTTGTGAAGACAAAGAGTAGTCAAACTCAAATGAGGATAGGAAGGCAGCCATCCTCACCGAAGAAACCCACAAGACCCCCGGCAAGATCCTTGCCGGGGACGCCTGCGCGCCACGGCAAGACCCTTTCCATGCCACCCGGCAAGGCCCTCACCAAGCGCACCAGCAAGGCCACCGTCAGGCCTGCACCAGCCAAGTCTCCGCGGCCGTTCGCATGCAGCAGCCGACCCAACCAGCTGGGCAGGCACCTGCGTGGCAACATGCAAACCTTCGTGGAGGCTCCACCACCGCGCCACCTCAGCTGCCTGCCTGCCTACATGGCGCAGCATGCATCGCTGGCCAGGGCGCGTGTCAAGCTTGGAGGAGCGGCGACGGACGGGACGAGCCCCGCTCCCGCCCCCAATAAAGTGAAGGGACACCTAAGCCTCGCATTAAATGCGCTTTGTCCTGTAATACCAGGATAAGCTCGCAACACTGTTGCCTTTCCACCTCCTGTGTGCCACTGTGGCAACCCTTTTTCTATAAAAGGAGGCCCAAGGCGACGAGGGGAAGGATACGGCTTTTTGGAGCTCGTTACACTCCGTAGCTAGCTCAAGAACTCAGAATACATCCACCAAAGTAGGACTAGGGTTTTACGCATCCTCGCGGCCCGAACCTGGGTAAACGAACCTCGTGCTCTCTGTTAGACCTGCTCTTCTCTCAACCCCGTGCCCCGCTACCGCAGTAGGGATTCTTGTGATCCCATAGGTGTCGTTTCCCACCGACATCTTTGGCGCGCCAGGTAGGGGGCGCAATTGTGAGAATCTGGTCTGGTAGTTAGCCTAGCGGTTCTTCGTCGCCATGGCCCCTAGGAAGAAGACGGCCACGGCGATCGGCTCGTTGGGGGACGAACGGCCCGTGCCGGTGCGGACGAGCAGCGGACCGGTCGAAGACAGGACTCGGGCCGCGGCCCGCGAACACCAGCACCACCCAGGCAGTCGGAGCCTGGCGAGCAGCATCGTTCGTGCACCAGACGATCGGCTCCACGCCGCCGGACCCAAGGACGGAGTTGGCCCCCCTGCCGGCGGCGCGGGGCCCTCCGGGGGTGTCGTTGCGCCGACTCCGGGCGGCGCGGCGACCTCCAGGACGCATACACCGGCGACCACTGCGCGTTCTTCCTATGGTGTGCGCGCCGAACAGCATCACCACGTTGCTGACCCTGGGCGCCGCCGTGGGAAGAGCCATGTGCGTCGCCAGCAAGACGAAGGAGTTCAACATGCTCGCCGAAGCACTGGTGAAAATGGCACGCAGCTGCTGGGTCGTGACAGTGCTCCTTCTAACATTGTTAGAAGTCAAAGCGCGACGCGATCCACTCAGCTGTCATTGCCACCCATTCCAGTGGAAGCCTTGGCGCGCGCACAGCTGCTCCTCGACTTCCCTCCTGCTGCGGAGAAGCTCGATGAGTGGAGGGCCACCATCCGGAGCCTCGTTGCTGTCGCGAACAAAGACGATACGTGATCGGTGGGGCCCTCGGGTCGGCGCTCCACCGAACCACCACATGCTGGCGCTGGAGGACCGGGGGAGCTACGGCCACGAAGCACTCTCCTCCTCCTCGCCAGCCGTCGCGGGCGTCGACCCGTCGCGACGACGCTGGTGATAACATCTCCATAGCATCGTCTGATCCGCGGACCCTCCGCGACCAGCGCTAGGTCCTTCGGGAGCGAGCTCACGAAGACGCTCGGACCACCATCGAGCGCCGATGCGAAATGCGCCGCCAGTCGGACAAGCGGGCGGGACCCGCTACGGACCACCCGGCACCGGGGGGCCCCGGCGGCCTACCTTACGTGGTGGGCTGCCCGGCTTTTACCCGTGAGCTGAGGCAGTTCCAGTGGCCGTCCCATTGCATGTTCAAGCCCGACGTCGGCGAGAAGTACACCGGCAAGACCCATCCGTCCGAAGTTCTCAAAGATTTACACCATCGCGATGCAGGCATTGGGCTTGCGGCGACAAGGTGCTTGCCAACTACTTCCCGGCGCCAAGCCCAATGTAATGTCTTGGTTGATGCACTTGCCGATGGACTCCATCTCTTCCTTGTCGATCTGTGCCATGAGTTCGCTACGCGCCTTCACAGAGGTCACCAAGCTCATGGCCGTGCCGATGATCTGCATATCATTCCCCGTAAGGAAGGGGAGACCTGCAAGTACATCCAGAGATTCAGCTGGGTGCGAGACAACATCCCCGACGCTCATCCCGCCACAGGATTAGCGCGTTCCATCGAACGCGCGCAATCGCAAGATGCGCGAGGAGCTGGCGATGACCAAGGTTAAGGATGTGGCCGAGCTCTACGTTCTGGCCGACAGGTGTGCCTGCTACCTCTTGAGCACTGCTTGGATTTCCTTGAAGAGGAAAGGGTGATGCAGCAGAGTAGAGTAAGTATTTCCCTCAGTTTTTGAGAACCAAGGTATCAATCCAGTAGGAGGCTACGTGCGAGTCCCTCGTACCTACACAAAACAAATAGCTCACCACAACCAACGCGATTAGGGGTTGTCAATCCCTTCACGGTCACTTACGAGAGTGAGATCTGATAGATATGATAGATAATATTTTTGGTATTTTTGGTATAAATATGCAAAGTAAAATTAAAGGGCAGATTAAAAAAGCAAAGCAATAATGAAGTGATGGAGATTGATATGATGAGAATAGACCCGGGGGCCATAGATTTCACTAGTGGCTTCTCTCAAGAGCTTAAGTATTCTACGGTGGGTGAACAAATTACTGTTGAGCAATTGACAGAATTGAGCATAGTTATGAGAATATCTAGGTATGATCATGTATATAGGCATCACGTCCGAGACAAGTAGACCGACTCCTGCGTGCATCTACTACTATTACTCCACTCATCGTCCGCTATCCAACATGCATCTAGAGTATTAAGTTCAAGAAAATAGAGTAACGCCTTAAGCAAGATGATATGATGTAGAGGGATAAATTCATGCAATATGATAAAAAACCCATCTTGTTATCCTCGATGCCAACAATACAATACGTGCCTTGCTGCCCCTCATCACACTTTGGAAAGGACAGCAAGATTGAACCCAAAGCTAAGCACTTCTCCCATTGCTAGAAAAACCAATCTAGTAGGCCAAACCAAACTGATAATCCAAAGAGACTTGCAAAGATAACCAATCATACATAAAAGAATTCAGAGAAGATTCAAATATTGTTCATAGATAATCTTGATCATAAACCCACAATTCATCGGTCTCAACAAACACACCGCAAAAAGAAGATTACATTGAAGAGATCTCCATGAGAGAGGGGGAAACTTTGTATTGAGATCCAAAAAGAGAGAAGAAGCCATCTAGCTACTAACTATGGACCCGAAGGTCTGAGGTAAACTACTCACACTTCATCGGAGAGGCTATGGTGATGATGTAGAAGCCCTCCGTGGTGGATTCCTCTTCCGGCGGAGCTCCGGAACAGGCCCCAAGATGGGATCTCGTGGGTACAGAAGGTTGCGGTGGTGGAATTAGGTTTTTGGCTCTGTATCTAATCGTTTGGGGTACGAAGGTATATATAGGAGGAAGGAATACGTCGGTGGAGCTAAGGGGAGCCCACGAGGCAGGGGGCGCGCCCTAGGGGGGCACCCTCCACCCTTGTGACCGCCTCCTTTCTTTCTTGATGGAGGGTCCAAGTCTCCTGGATCATATTCGGTGAGAAAATCATGTTCCCGAAGGTTTCATTCCGTTTGGACTCCGTTTGATATTCCGTTTCTTCGAAACACTGAAATAGGCAAAAAAATAGAATTTATGGGCTGGGCCTCCGGTTAATAAGTTAGTCCCAAAAGTAATATAAAAGTGGAAAATAAAGCCCAATATGGTCCAAAACAGTAGATAATATAGCATGGAGCAATCAAAATTATAGATACGTTGGAGACGATCGCATCATCTAAGCTTAATTCCTGCTCGTCCTCGAGTAGGTAAATGATAAAAGAAAGAATTTTTGATGCGGAGTGCTACTTGGCATAATTTCAATGTAATTCTTCTTAATTGTGGTATGAATATTCAGATCCGAAAGATTCAAGACAAAAGTTCATATTGACATAAAAATAATAATACTTCAAGCATACTAACTAAGCAATTATGTCTTCTCAAAATAACATGGCCAAAGAAAGTTCATCCCTACAAAATCATATAGTTTAGTCATGCTCCATTTTTGTCACACAAGAATGCTCTCATCATGCACAAACCCCGATGACAAGCCAAGCAATTGTTTTATACTTTAATAATCTCAAACTTATAAACCTTCACGCAATACATGAGCGTGAGCCATGGATATAGCACTATGGGTGGAATAGAATATGATGACAGGGGTTATGTGGAGAAGACAAAAAGGAGAAGGTCTCACATCAACGAGGCTAATCAATGGGCTATGGAGATGCCCATCGATTGATGTTAATGGAAGGAGTAGGGATTGCCATGCAACAGATGCACTAGAGCTATAAATGTATGAAAGCTCAACAAAAGAAACTAAGTGGGTGTGCATCCAACTTGCTTGCTCACGAAGACCTAGGGCATTTGAGGAAGCCCATCGTTGGAATATACACGCCAAGTTCTATAATGAAAAATTCTCACTAGTATATGAAAATTACAAAACAAGAGACTCTCTATGATGAAGATTATGGTGCTACTTTGAAGCACAAGTGTGGCAAAGGATAGTAACATTGTCCCTTCTCTCTTTCTCTCATTTTTTTGGGCCTTTTCTTTTTTTATGGCCTTTCTTTCACGTTTTTTATTCCTCACTTGGGACAATGCTCTAGAAAATGATGATCATCACACTTCTATTTATTTAGAACTCAATGATTACAACTCGATACTAGAACAAAGTATGACTCTATATGAATGCCTCCGATGGTGTACCGGGATATGCAATGAATCAAGAGTGACATGTATGAAAGAACTATGAACTGTGGCTTTGCCACGAATACTATGTCAACTACATGATCATGCTAGCAATATGACAATGATGAAAGTGTCATGATGAACGGAATGGTGGAAAGTTGCATGGCAATATATCTCGGAATGGCTATGGAAATGCCATAATAGGTAGGTATGGTGGCTGTTTTGAGGAAGATATAAGGAGGTTTATGTGTGAAAGAGCATATCATATCACGGGTTTGATGCACCGCGAAGTTTGCACCAACTCTCAATGTGAGAAAGGGCATTGCACGGCATCAAGGGGCTAGCAATGATGGAAGGGTGAGAGTGCGATAATCCATGGACTCAACATTAGTCATAAAGAACTCATATACTTATTGCAAAAATCTACAAGCCATCAAAAACCAAAGCACTACGCGCATGCTACTAAGGGGATAGATTGGTAGGAAAAGACCATCGCTCGTCCCCGACCGCCACTCATAAGGAGGACAATCAAATAACACCTCATGTTCCAAATTCGTTACATAACATTTACCATATGTGCATGCTACGGGACTTGCAAACTTCAACACAAGCATTTCTCAAATTCACAACTAGTCAACTAGCACGACTTTGATATTATCACCTCCATATCTCAAAACAATCATCAAGCATCAAACTTTTCTTAGTATTCAACGCACTCAAAAAGAAAGTTTTACAAATCTTGAATACCAAGCATATTATTATTATTAAGCAAATTACCATGCTATTTAAGACTCTCAAAATAACCTAACTGAAGCATGAGAGATCAATAGTTTCTATAAAACAAATCCACCACCGTGCTCTAGAAGATATAAGTGAAGCACTAGAGCAAAACTATAAAGCTCAAAAGATATAAGTGAAGCACATAGAGTATTTTATCGAATTCCAATTCATGTATGGCTCTCTCAAAAGGTGTGTACATCAAATATGATTGTGGTAAAATAAAAGCAAAGACGCAAATAATACAAGACGCTCCAAGCAAAACACATATCATGTGGTGAATAAAAATATAGCTCCAAGTAAAATTACCGATGGAAGTAGACGAAAGAGGGGATGCCTTCCGGGGGCATCCCCATGCTTTGACTTTTTGGTGTCCTTATATTATCTTGGGGGTGCCATTGGCATCCCCAAGCTTAGGCTCTTGCCACTCCTTGTTCCATAATCCATCAAAAGAATTCACCCAGAACTTGAAAACTTCACAACACAAAACTCAACAGAAATCTCGTGAGCTCCGTTAGCGAAAGAAAACAAAATACCACTTCAAGGTACTGTAATAAACTAATTATTTATTTATATTGGTGTTAAACCTACTGTATTCCAACTTCTATATGGTTTATAAACTATTTTACTAGCCATAGATTCATCAAAATAAGCAAACAACACACGAAAAACAGAATCTGTCAAAAACAGAACAGTCTGTAGTAATCTGTAACTAATGCAAACTTATGGAACTCCAAAAAATCAGCCAAAATAGGAAGACCTAGGAAATTTGTTTATTGATCAGAAGAAATTGGAATAACTATTTTATCACGTTCTGGTGATTTTTAATAATTGTTTTCGTGAACAGAAAGTTTCTGGAAATTACAGCAAGATTAAATAACTATCATCCAAGAAGATCCTATAGGTTTAACTTGGCACAAACACTAATTAAAACGTAAAACCACATATCAACAGAAGGTAGATGGATTATTTATTCCTAAACAGAAGCAAAAACAAAAAAAAATAAAAATAAAATTGGGTTGCCTCCCAACAAGCGCTATTGTTTAACGCCCTTAGCTAGGCATAAAAGCAAGGATAGATCTATGTAGTGTCGTAGTAATAAGATAGATCGGTGAAACCCATTTCATATTCTCTATGTTCGGTAGCAAGTTTTCTTTGAGGCAAGCAAAAGTAATCAAAAGGGCTAAATTTAATAGGACAAAAGTCCCCAAGATCAATTTTAGGAGGTATAGGTTCCTCTTTCGGCCCTTTGGATTGCACAACCAATTCATCATTATAAGCGTTCTTTTGACAGAACCTTGTGAGCCTATACTCAAGAGAGTATCCTAGCTCATTATTTTGAATAGCCAAATCATCATTAAGTTCAGAGATTTTATCAACTAAAATATTGGTAGGCACCTTTTTTCTAAGGTTTTCATTGAAAGCAACATAGTCAAGAGATTGAAAACGCATTATTTCAACTTGATCAAAGAGGATAGATTCTATGGGAGGAAGGCCAGCGTCCACCCTATAATGTGCAAATATTTCTTTGGCCTCTTTTATTATAAATCTGAATTCATGAGCAAAAAGATTGTAGCGGCACGCTTAACAGAAGAATGCTCGATATTAGAAAATCCTCTGTATGCAAGGATGCATGTGCATAAATTGCCTTTCAAGTTAAACGATAAGCATGGCAATAGCGTCCACAAGACTACTAATTCTATGGAGAATAGAACCGCCCATAGAAGGCAAAGCGCCGGCACAAGTAAAGAAATCTTGAATAACTCCTTTTCCAATAATATTACCACTACCAATTCGAAATCTTTTTGTATGCAAGGTAGGGGGTTCTTCAGCAGGAGCATCAGAATTTTCTATGATATTATTATTGTCCCTATCGGCAATAATTTCCCCAATTTCAGACATAGCGACAGAGAAAGCGAAGGGCGAAAAGAAGGCGAACGAAAAAGAGAGGGCGAATAAAACGGCAAGGGTGAAGTGGGGGGAGAGGAAAACGAGAGGCAAATGGCAAATAATGTAATGCGAGAGATAAGGGATTGTGATGGGTACTTGGTATGTTTGACTTTTGCGTAGACTCCCCGGCAATGGCGCCAGAATTCTTCCTCCTACCTCTTGAGCAATGTGTTGGATTTCCTTGAAGAGGAAAGGGTGATGCAGCAGAGTAGAGTAAGTATTTCCCTCAGTTTTGAGAACCAAGGTATCAATCCAGTAGGAGGCTACGCGTGAGTCCCTCGTACCTACACAAAACAAATAGCTCAACGCAACCAACGTGATTAGGGGTTGTCAATCCCTTCACGGTCACTTACGAGAGTGAGATCTGATAGATATGATAGATAATATTTTTGGTATTTTTGGTATAAAGATGCAATGTAAAATAAAAGGGCAAAGTAAAAAGCAAAGAAATAATAAAGTGATGGAGATTGATATGATGAGAATAGACCCGGGGGCCATAGATTTCACTAGTGGCTTCTCTCAAGAGCGTAAGTATTCTACGGTGGGTGAACAAATTACTGTTGAGCAATTGACAGAATTGAGCATAGTTATGAGAATATCTAGGTATGATCATGTATATAGGCATCACGTCCGAGACAAGTAGACCGACTCCTGCGTGCATCTACTACTATTACTCCACTCATCGACCGCTATCCAAAGATGCATCTAGAGTATTAAGTTCAAGAAAACAGAGTAACGCCTTAAGCAAGATGACATGATGTAGAGGATAAATTCATGCAATATGATAAAAACCCGCCTTGTTATCCTTGATGGCAACAATACAATACGTGCCTTGCTGCCCCTCATCACACCGGGAAAGGACACCGCAAGATTGAACCCAAAGCTAAGCACTTCTCCCATTGCAAGAAAAATCAATCTAGTAGGCCAAACCAAACAGATAATTCAAGAGACTTGCAAAGATAACCAATCATACATAAAAGAATTCAGAGAAGATTCAAATATTGTTCATAGATAATCTTGATCATAAACCCACAATTCATCGGTCTCAACAAACACACCGCAAAAAAGAAGATTACATCAAATAGATCTCCACGAGAGAGGGGAGAACTTTGTATTGAGATCCAAAAAGAGAGAAGAAGCCATCTAGCTACTAACTATGGACCCAAGGTCTGAGGTAAACTACTCACACTTCATAAGAGAGGCTATGGTGATGATGTAGAAGCCCTCCGTGGTGGATTCCCTTCCGTGGAGTTCTAACAGCCCCAAGATGGGATCCTGTGGGTGTGAAGGTTGCGGTGGTGGAATTAGGTTTTGGCTCCAGATCTGCTCGCTTGGGGTGCGTGAGGTATATATAGGAGGAAGGAGTACGTCGGTGGAGCAAAGGGGCCCCACGAGGCGGGGGCGTGCCCTAGGGGGCGCCCACCTCGTGACCGCCTCCTTTCTTTCTTGACGGAGGGTCCAAGTCTCCGGATCATATTCGATGACAAAATCACGCTCCCGAAGGTTTCATTCCGCTTGGACTCTTGATATTCCGCTTTCTTCAAACACTGAAATAGGCAAAAACAACAATTCGGGCTGGGCCTCCGGTTAATAGGCTAGTCCCAAAAGTAATATAAAAGTGGAAAATAAAGCCCAATATGGTCCAAAACAGTAGATAATATAGCATGGAGCAATCAAAAATTATAGATATGTTGGAGACGTATCAGCGCCCGGGCTAAAGAGGGAAGGAAGTACCCCGGCGAGGACGCCGGCGCGGAAACCGACTCTACTGATGAGGACGCTGCCGCCCCAACGAAGAAGGGCCAGCATCGCAACAGGAAACGCAAAGGCAAGGCCGTGCTTGCCGTTGAGGGATCTGACGATACCGATGCCGGCAAGAAGGTCAAGGCAGACACCCCCGGCAAGGAGATTGCCGGGTGCGCCGCCTGCCGGGCCTTGGCGGCTACCGACAAGCCAGGAAGCTCTGGCAAGCACTACTGCAAGATCCACCGCACCAAGGGCCACGATCTCCAGAACTGCCGACAAGTCGAGCTGCTTGCTGAGAAGCTGAAGGCTGAGTACGAAAGGCGGGACAAGGAGAAGGACCAGGATGGTGCTGAGGGATCCGGCAAGAAGCGTGGCGGCCAAGGAGGCCGCCCCGGCAAGGACGACCAGCAAGAGAGGCCCGCTCGGGGCCGCGACAAGAAACAAGAAGACGCCGATCACGACGAGGACAACGAGTCCGGTGAGCAAGGGTTCCAGAAGGCTACGGAGGCCATGTGCGTCAATAGCGGCGCCTCGCTGCATGCCTCTCACCGCCAGCTCAAGCAGTGGGCGCGAGAGGTTACAGCAGCAGAGCCGTCGTTCGACGCTTAGAGGCCACTAAAGTGGTCCAGCACGCCCCTCATCTTTGACACCGGGGACCACCCTGATCGCACTACCGTGGTCGGGTGTTTGTCGTTGTTGGTTTCGCCAACAATATGCAACCTCAGGGTGAACAAGATGTTGGTTGACGGCGGGGCCGGCCTGAACCTGATCTCGCCTGTCGTGGTCAAAAATTTGCAAATCCCTGACGGAGACATCAAGGAAACGGGCACGTTTCACGGGGTCAATCCGGGGAGAAGTCAGCCAAAGGGAAAGGCCACACTGCCCGTGAAATTTGGAGGAGAGTTGAACTACCGGACGGAGAGGATCGTCTTCGACGTGGCCGAGATCCCCTTGCCCTACAACGGGATCCTCGGCCGCCCGACACTAGCCAAGTTCATGGCGGCATCACACTACGCCTACAACATGCTAAAGATGCCCGGGCCGTTGACCATCATCTCCGTCCCCTCCGACAAGAAGGACGCGCTGATCTGCGCCGACCAACTCTACCGGGAAGCAGTTGCAGTAGCTGCCCTCAAGGCACCTGCTCCTGCCGCCGAAGGCCCGGGAGGAAAAAAGGAGCCCGACAAGACCTCTCGCACCCACTCCGGCAAGCGCACCTCCTCGGGGTGTTGTGCTACCGTTGAGGACGTGCTAGAGAGCTCTGCCGATAGGAGCAAGAGGTCCAGAGCCGAGTCACAGCAGACCAAGAAGGTGCCTGTCGCGGAGGACGGCACGGGAGGGGCCTTCATCATAGGCTCCACCCTCAACAACAAATAGGAAGGCGAGCTCGTCACCTTCCTGCGGGCAAATGTCGACGTGTTTGCATGGCAAGCATCTGACATCCCCGGTGTTCCCAGGGGGTGATTGAGCACCACCTAGCTGTCTGCCCCCACGCGCGGCCCGTCAAGCAGAAGGTCAGAAAGCAGGCTCTGGAGAGGCAGGAGTTCATCACAGAGGAGATCAGGAAGTTAGAAGCGGCAGGTTTGGTGAGAGGGGTGCTCCATCCGACGTGGTTGGCCAATCCGGTAGTGGTGCGCAAGGCGAATGGGAAGTGGAGGCTGTGTATTGATTACACGATATCAATAAGGCTTGTCCTAAGGACCCCTTCCCATTGCCGCGCATCAACCAGATTGTTGACTCCACGGCCGGGTGTGATCTGTTATCATTCCTCGATGCCTACTCAGGCTACCACCAAATCTTCATGACAAGAGAAGATGAAGAGAAGACAACATTCATCACCCCATGTGCTCCATAGAAATATGGAAGCCTACATGGATGACATAGTGGTCAAAACCAAGGACGGGCCGACTCTTGTGCAAGATCTAGAAGAGACATTTGCCAACCTGCACAAGATCAACCTCAAGTTGAACCCTGAGAAGTGTGTCTTCGGCGTCCCATCCGGCAAGCTTCTCGGGTTCTTCATGTCATAGTGCGGGATCGAGGCAAACCCAGACAAGATCAAGGCTATTGAGCAGATCGAGGCGCCCAAGCGGATCAAGGATTTGCGTCGGCTCACCGGCTGCGTTGCCGCCATGAGCCGGTTCATCTCCAAGTCCGCCGAGCGGGCCCTTCCCTTTTTCAAGATCTTGAAAAAGGCGGGCCCAATAGAGTGGACCCCAGAAGCCGAGGCCGCGCTGCAGGACCTAAAGAAATACCTTTCCTCCACGCCAATACTAGTTGCGCCTAAACCACAAGAGCCATTACTACTGTATCTGGCGGCGACGAATCAAGTGGTCAGCGCCGCACTAGTGGCATAGAGGGAGGTCGACGAGGAGGCAGCAATGGCGGCGGGATCAGCGGATGGCAAGCTGGAGATTCCCTCGGCAGGGCCTGCTACCGACAAGGCGCGGCCCCCGGCAGAGTCTGGTGTCACCAAGGCGATGCCCGCGTGGTCAAGTGAAGTGGTGCCCAAGAAAAAGATGATGCAGCACCCGGTTTACTTTGTCAGCTCCCTCTTGCAGGGGGCTAGGTCAAGGTATTCCGGTTTGCAAAAATTGCTCTTCGGCCTCCTTATGGCCTCGAGGAAGTTGCGTCACTACTTCCAGGCCCACGAGATCACTATCGTCACCCGCCTCCCGTTGCAACGGATACTGCACAACCCGGATGCAACCAGAAGGATTGTGGAATGGGCCTTGGAGTTGTCAAGCTTCGGCTTAAAGTTTGAGAGTACCTCAACAATTCAGAGCAGAGTCTTGGCGGAGTTCATCGCGGAATGGACCTCGATGCCTGATGAAGAAATCCAGGAGACTACTCTCCCCGGCAAGGAAGTAGACCGCAACTGGATCATGTACTTTGATGGAGGCTTCTCGCTGCAAGACGCCGGTGCCGGTGTGCTGCTCGTCGCACCCACCGGAGAGCACCTCAAGTACGTAATCCAGATGCACTTCCCCAGAGAGATGTCCACCGATAACACTGCCGAGTACGAGGGATTGCTTGCCGGTCTCAGGATCGCGGTAGACATCGGGGTTAAGAAGCTCATCGTTAGGGGTGACTCGCAGCTCATTGTCAGGCAAGTCAACAAAGATATCAGAGCCCACTGATGGACGCATACATAGATGAGGTGAGGAAGCTGGAGGAATGCTTTGACGGTATCTAGGCGGAGCACGTCCCCCAAGCAGAGAACGACATCACCGATTACCTGTCAAAGCGTGCCGCATTTAAGCTACCTGTGGAACTAGGTACCTTTTTGCTCCGGTTAACTCAACCATCCGTCGATCCATCAGCAGGGCAGAGCAAGCGGAGAAAATCAAGTCCCGGCAAGTACTTTCCTACCGAGCCCCTCGGGGCTGCCGGCAAGGGTACTGTCGCGGACGCTAAGCCTTCCCAAGAGCAACTGGCTCTGGCGGGGCGTCAGGCCCTGGCCGTAGAGACAGCCGCTCCCATGGCGGAAGAGATGCCTTTGGTCCTTGCTGTTGAGCCTCAACTCCGGCATGGGCGCAGCATACCGTCCAATTCCTCCAAACAGGGGAGCTTCCTGAGGAGCAGGAAGAAGCGGAGAAAGTAGCCCGCCGTCCGCCTGCACAGTTCGCCGATGACGCCCCTGCACCGGAGAAGGCCGAACGGTGTGAAACTCAAGTGCATCCCCTGGGAGGCAGGACTAGAGCTGTTGGCAGAGATACATGGAGGCATATGTGGCTCCCACATAGGGTCAAGGGCCCTTGCCGGAAGGCGCCCCGCAAGGTTTCTTCTGCCCACCGCCTCCGTGATGCGACTATCGGCGCTTCTGGGAATGGGGGTCCCAGACTTGCTCGCCATGCGCCTGCGGCGTGGCTCAAGGAGGCCTGTGACAGCCCATCTTCATCAATGAAAGCTCAAGACCTCGCGAGGGGCCAGGATTGCAGGGCGGACGACCAGAGCTTCTCGTGCACGGCTCGCAAAGTTGCCTCATGAGGAGGCGGAGAGTTCAAGGCAGGGTACCTCGTGAGGTGCCCATGACGCAAGCCATGATTTACCAAGGGCGCCATCGGGCGCCAGCCAGCAGCGTCCTCCTTTCCTCTTTGGTGCAAAGGGAGCAAGCGCAGCGAGAGCATCAAGCAAAGGCATCCGCTTGTGCAACAAGACCAAGACCAGCCCCAACGGCTAGAAGGGAGTCATCGTGGAGCCCAAGCAAAGGCCATCACCAGAGCCTTTGGCAAGCGAGGACCAACTTTAGTCAGATAAGTGTACCCGTTGTTCCCTTCAAATGGCTAATTGTTGGCGCCTTCCCGCTCAATATTTGGGAAGAGGCCCAGGCCTTCGCCTATATAAGTAGAGCTAGCCACCATAGTAGAGAGAGATCTGGCATTTGGAATCCAGAGGGAGAGATAGAGACCCGATCCTCAAGCTAGAGCAACGGAACACCACCTAGCAGTTCATCACACCCACCAAGAATAGACCCTCGCGAGGCTGTTCTTCCCTGTATTGTTCCTCATCAGCCCAAGAGGAAATCCACCACACCACAAACTAGAGTAGGGTATTACACCACAACGGTGGCCCGAACTAGTATAAATCTTGTGTCTCTTGTGCTATTCTGTTTAGTAGTTTAGGTCCCTGCGATTCGGCAAGGTACGAGACGGTGGAGGGTTGGATCTCCGCGCGCACCCCAGTGTTCGAACCTCAAGGGTCTGCCGGAACCCGAAATCCAACATTTGGCGCGCCAGGTAGGGGTGCGCCGGAATCTGCCTTTCGTCGCCTCGTTCTTCCCCAACAACCGCAACCATGTCTGACGCCCGTCGGGCCCGCGCCGAGCGCCGAGCCACCCTCGCCTCCCATGTCGCCCAGACAGCTCCGTCGGCGGGCGCCTCGCTGTTCCCGCCACCTGCCGCTAACGCCGCCATCGCCCGGCGGGAACGAGCAAAGAAGCGCCGCCCCAAAGACTGGCCCATGAGGCAGACGGCCGCACCGCCACCCTTGGCTCACCTCGCTGGTTCTTCGTCACGCGTGCCCAAGGCGGCCATGGAGGCCCGAGCTGCACTCATCGCGCTAACGAGCTCTGCGCTACCGCTTGCCGACGACGTTTACGAAGAATGGCTCGACCGAGTCGCCGAGCTCGTCTGCTGCTGTAGGAGGCGCACTACGCTGTCTGTCTGGCTGCACCGCACCGCCCTGCTGGCGATGAAGCTCCGGGCGCCACCGCCTCCTCCTCAAGAAGGCGCCTGCCCCAAGGCGCGATCCCTAGGCGGAACCCATTCCACCAGCGCCGGCGCTGCAAGAGCAGAGCTGCCAAGAAGTTCTCGCCCAAGAAGAAGCTGCCCGAGCGCCCCGCCCAAAGACGCCAAGACCTTGCGCTGCCCCCACCGCGGGCGCAGGAGGCCCACAAGACCAAGCTCTCGCCGTCCGAGGCCCCCCACGGCCACGGCGGGCTGCCGCGCTTTCACCGCGAAGCTGCGCAAAGATCGCGGCCCACCAAGTTCAAGCTGACCTGCCTCCCCGCCACGACGGCACACCTGACCCTTACGGAGTTCCTCCACTCTGAGCTGGGCATCGAGGCTGCCAACAGGATGAAAAGGTCATGGCAAATTGGTTTCCCATGGCGCCAAGGACGGGCCCGCACTGCTCCCCGAATCGCCCTGTGCACGATCTCTTCTGGCCGAGATGCGTACCCGCTTCATCGCCAACTTCCAAGGTACTCGCGACCGCCACCGCCGTGAGCGACATGCGCCGAATCAAGCAGCAGCCGGGAAACCCCGCAAAGTACATCCAGCGCTTCAACAACGCTACGCCTCAAGATCCCCGTGAGTAACGGAGGAGGCTATCATCTCTGCCTTCTCCGACAGAAAGTGCGTGACGCCAAGATGAAGGAGGAGCCGCGATGCATGAAGATCTGTGCGCCTCGAGCTGTTCAACTTGGCGACCAAGTGCGCCAGGGCTGAGGAGGGCGCCTCCTCCTCGAGCTGCCCGCCGCGATCCCAAGAAAAGAAGTCCAAGGCCAAGGACGGAAGTGCAAGGGGCTGTCGGGTCGCAGCCAACCGCACACCAAGCGAGGCGCGAGATCAGCCCGAGTCCTCCAAGGGCAGCCGGTATCGCGGTACCACGACCTCCACACTCACAACACCAATGAATGTCAAGAGCTCCGGCCAGACACGGCGGATGGGTCGGCAGCGCCCGAAAGCGCAGCGACCGGGCTACGACCGAGGAGGAGGAAGGAATGCAGACGCTGGAAGACCGCGCCGCGCGCCAAGGGTGGCGCGACCAACCTCGCGAGGACCGCTGGCAGGACCCACCTCGCGAGGGAGGCCGGAGGATCAGCCTCGCGAGGATCGCCTGCAGGGAACGCAGGCCTCCTCTCGCTGCCGCCGCCCAAGGAGAATCAAGACCGCCATCAGACGAGGGGCTGGGGCTTCCAGAAGCGCGCGATCGCTTACATCCCGGGCGGAGCTCAAGCCCCACCTCTCAACAAGATCTTCAAGCAGTTCGCCCGCCGAAGTGAATGCAGTCCTCCCAAGCTCGAGTCCACGCGCCTCTCGTGTGGTCAGCGTGCGCCATCATGTTCAGCTCAGCCGACCAGCTCAAAAGCGCAGCCACACCGGAGTTCTCCGATGCTTTTTTCCCCAATCATCAAGAATGTGCTAGTCACCAAGACCTCATCGACGGGCGGAGTAGGGCTCAACGCCCTGTCTGTGGAAACATTCAACAATCTTCAAGTGCCTTACAGATCCGCTTCAGCCAACCAAGCCCTTCTCCGAGTCATCGACGGCTCCACGGTCCCGATCGGGCAGGCCCGCCTTCCGTCACCTTCGGGCTCGCGACAACTACCACACCAAGCTCATCGACTTCGACGCCGCCCACATTCGCCGCCAGCACAACGCCATCCTCGGGTACCCAGCGTTGGCCAAATTCATGGTCGAACTCCACCATGGCTACAACGCCCTCAAGATGCCAAGGAGCGGCGGTCATCACGGTGCCCTGCGGAAGAGAGAGACGCAGCAGCTCCCCGAGCGAAGCTTTTCGAGCCGCTGTCCGGAAGACCTGCACCACAGCAGCAGGAGGCCTCCCGAGGCCGCACCCAAGAAGAAGAAGACATCGACCGCCTGCTCCTCAAGAGACAGTTCTCAAGGCCCGCCGGGCCAGGGGAGCCTCCTTCCATCGCAGATAGGAAGCGCGCCGCCTCCCTCGTGCAGGGCTCGGGCTCTCCTCCGAGGGCCGCCGACCGCCAAGGTCTCGAGGAGGCGCTGGGCACCACGCGAGGCGTGTTTCAAAGCACATTTCCGCAAGCAGAGCAAGGCAAGGAGGGCCAACCTCGGAGTTTGTCGCCAAGGCCATTCAGAGCTACGGAGTCAAGGGTCATGAGGGCAGCCGCCACTCACTGCTGTGGGCCCCCATCCAGCGAGGATGGTGGGCTGCGCGCTTGCATCGACATACCAGGGCTCAACCGAGCCGCATCTCAAGAGCGCCTGCCCTCGCGAGTGGGACGCTATGCAGGTCCGCCCCACAGCCACGTGACGCATGCCTTATGGCTCGCCAAACGCGGCTGCCGCGCACCAGCTGCCTCATGAGGACCATCCCGAGGCTCAAGAGGTCGCACGCCGCAACCCCGGGCGGAGATGGAGATGGCCCCGAGGAGGCGCCAGCCCGAGCCTCCCGAGGCCCCAGGGCCTAGGGGCTCGTGAGGATCGGCCCCGCAGCCCACCGAGTCTGCTACACCAACACCCCTTCATCCCCAACATCACCAGTGACATCTTTAAGTTTTATTTCCTACCGGGAGGGCCTTCAGGTCAGATTATTCCTGTGCCGCTGGGTCCGCTCCCTCGCTGCATGTATCCCTTTATTTCATGTCGTTAGCCTATCCTGTTGGGGGCGCCTCGGCTGCATCATCCCCAAGCCGCCGGGCCAGTCCCAGCCGCATGTATCCTTCCTACTTTTTCCTTAGGATTATGCTCTCGCCCACCATGCTTGTTATTTGGTGCCTTTCCCGGTGGCGGAATCTTGCACGTTAAAGGGGGTGCCCGAGCATCGCGACTCAGGCTCCCACCGCTCTCCGCCCTCACCCTCTGGTCTTGTCCATGGCATCGCGACTGGCTTGCCAAACCGACGGCCGAGACCAGCCCGAGAGCCGAGACCCGAGGACGAGAGTTTCGCCATCCAACCCAAATTTGCACGATAGGGGGGTGCCCGAGCATCGTGACTGTGGCTCCTACCGCTCTCCAGCCCTCACCCTCCGGTCTTGTCCATGGCATCATGACCTGCTTTCCAAATGACGGATGAGACCAGCCCGAGAGCCGGGACCCGAGGATGTAGAGTTGTCGATCCACCCAGCTTGCTGCTAAAGGGGGTGCCCGAGCATCGCGACTCAGTGGCTCCTACCGCCTCCACGGCCCTCACCCTCCGGTCTTGTCCATGGCATCGCGACCGGCTTGCCAACATGGCGAGACCAGCCCGAGAGCCGGACCCAAGGACGAGAGTTGCGCTGCCTAACCTAGCTTGCACGTTAAAGGGGGTGCCCGAGCATCGCGACTCAGACTCCTACCGCTCTCCGCCCTCACCCTCCGGTCTTGTCCATGGCATCGCGACCGGCTTGCCGCCGACGGCCGAGACCAGCCCGAGAGCCGGACCAAGACGAGAGCACCGCATCCACCAAATTTGCGAACACACTCAAAGATAAGGCCCAGAGCCAGCGCAACCCGCTTGAGGTAGGGCCCCGTGAGTCCCGCTACCGCTCACGGATGCCCAGATACACCTCGCCCAGCCCTACCGTGCCAGCCACGTGTCGTAGGGGCTAGATACGCCTGGGCTCTCCCGAGGGGAGCCCCTCCCACGCTCCAAAGGAAGCACCATGTCCGCTACTGGCCGACGACATTGTCGAGGAGCGGCTATGCCCATACGCATGCGGAAGCGCTATGCTCCACGCTGGTGATAAACAACTGAGGGTGGCCTCCGGGTCGCATCAACCTCAGGGAGCCCAGAGCTTAGTGTCTGGCCTCGCCGCAACGCCTCCTGGAGCGCCAGGCGAGGGGCTGGGCATGGGGGCTGCGCCTGGGTCATGCCCAGACGCACGCCACCCAGCCAGGCCCCTCGGGCCTGGTTCGTCGCACGTCACTCCCCAAGCGGAGCCAAGGTACAAATGCTGTTTGAGATCAAGGGGACTCCCGAGCATCGCGACTCAGAGCCTAATCGGTCACGAGCCCTCACCCCTTAGTTCTCGAAGGCTAACGCGGCTGAGGTATGCGCGGCCGGGCTCGCAGACGAGAACGGCGGATCCGCCTGCCTCACCTCCCTACTTGCTATTCAGGCGCTAAGGGGGACTCCCCGAGCATCGCGACTCAGAGCCTAACTTGTCACGTAGCCCATCACTCCTTGGTCCCGGCCCTGGTTTCCGGTCGGGCTAACGGCGGCTGAGAGTATCAGGGGCGGGCTCGGGCGTGAGAACATAAAGCAAGTAGGAAGCACAAATTTCAAGGAATTCAAAAGCAAATATTACAGTCCACACTGTTATCGCAATACCAAACGCAAGTTTAAACGCCTCCTCGAGGCATGATACATGTGCAGGAATTAAAAGCAAGGCAGGAGCCACAACAGAGTCACTTGTCAGCGGTGGAGCAGCACGGAGTGGGCTTGACTCGTGAAGCAGCAGGGCCAGCAGCACCTCGCTTCGGCTTGGTGCTGAAGGCCCGGAACTTCCCCAACAGAGCCTCCGCGCGACCCTTCACAGCCTCGGCAGTGGCAGCTGCATGCTCGCCGCTTGCTGGCTCCAGCAGGTTGTCCATGTCGACGCTGGGATCGCTAAGATAGATGTGGGTGAGGATCCGCGTAGTGCCGCGGAAGACAAGACACGCCTCGCCTCGTCTGCGGGGGCCAAGACCAAGGGAGACATCTTCAAGAGCGCTAACCAGAAGGAAGCAGCCAGGGGGGGCCCTCCTCGCCGCCGCTGGGCTCTCCAGCCGCTATCGTAAAGCTCCTCAAGAAGGCGCGAGCCTTCACCTCCATATCCATGAAGGCCACGCGATCTTCGGCAAGAACTCGCGCTTTGTCGCCCAACTCGACCTTCCTCGCCCAGCCTTCCTACTCCAGCGCGCTTAGGCGGTCACGGCGCTTCTTCAGCTTGGCCTCCCGGCCCTTGACGGCCGCCTCGCGAGCCTTCACGCTTCCTCCTGCTCTCCGGCGGAGGCGGGCCTCCTCGGCAAGCTGGTTCTGCAGGCTCTTCACCGCCTCCAGCGCCTCACAAATGACCTTGATGCTGGCTGCCTCCCCTGCAGGCAGCATCGCGGGCAACCTTCGCCTCACGAACAGCCTGCTTCTCCTCGTGGCAAGCCGTCGAGGCCTGGACCAGCGCCGCCCGAATCGAAGCATCGGAGCGAATCCAGCCAGAGGCCAGCTCCAAGCGCCCAGCCACCAAGCGAGGGTCGGCGCCCAGAAGATCCTGCCGCAGCCGGTCCAATTCAGCGGCAGCACGATCCAGACCGTGGAGGAGTCGAGAGATGCTAGTTGGTGGGGTGTCAGACCCGATTCCAAGTCACATCGACTCTAGCCGATAACACCTCATATCACTTTGCGCCTCACGCACGGTATTCCAACGGTATCGCCTTACCATGGCCCGGGACCGCTTATGCGCTTTTGGCTCACGATATGATAGTGTCGCTAGCATCCATATGACAAAGAACCCGGCCGACATGGCTAGTCGTGAAACCCAAAGCGGCGCTAACCCATGGGGACAGTATACATGAATCACATCAAGCATGTCGGTCATCAACGTATGAATTGGGCTGTAGCATCTGGCTAACAGGACTCCGTATCCCGGCTGTAGCAGGCTAGGCAGACTCAATATCACCGCGTGACATTTCCGGGATGTATATAGGAACGGCGAAACACATGCCGCCAGTCAAGTGTCCAAGCAGTAGTGCTGGGCTAGCAGGACTCGTGAACCGGCAGTAGCGGACTACTATCGCCGTAAGCACGAGACTACATTTCCCATATGAGAGGCTGCCAAGGATAAACGACTAGTTTGTCGGATCCCACACATACCAAGCATTTCAAACATACACACAATATGCTCAATATGTGTAAATACAACATGGCATCACAACATAACTCTATGACTCAAATATTTATTCATTAGGCCCGAGGAGCGAGATATTACAAACATGGGTCTCATGACCCAACACTCGTAGCATACAAGTCAAAGCACAAGCGAAGCTAAACATGTCTCGAGTACAAACAACTATAAATGAAAAAGGCCGAGAAGCCCGACTATCTACCAGATCTCGCCGAGGGCACAAGATCATAGCCGAGGTAACAAGCTAAACGTCAAGTCCAAGCGAACTACTAGCAAGACTGAAGTCTCTCGCAAAACATAAAATAAGCAAACGTGAGTACAAACGCATCAAAGAAGACTTACATCGTAATCTAACTACATATGCATCATTATCAAAGGGGGTGGTGGAGTTTGACCGCAGCAAGCCAGCTTTGACTCGGTGGCTATCCTGAACTACGATCGCAAGTAACTCTTTGAGGTGGCGCACACGAGTCCACATATTCACCATATCAATACACCACTATGGATCCGCCCCGCCTCCCTCACGAGAACGCCATCCATAGCACTCACGCTTATCTTGCGCATTTTAGAGTATCCACTTTCACTTGTCTATGAACTGATATAGGCAACCCGTAAGTCCTTTTCTCATGACACGGCTATTCAATAGATCATATTAACCATGCAGGTGTACTTCTTCACACACGCTCACCACTTACCGCCGTTTACACGACATGTACTTGGCAACCTTCAAGCGGAAGCCCAACGTGGGTGTCGGCCAAAGCCTACCTAAACACTCAAGTCCCTAGTCTAGGTTTATCGCCTATTCAGGTTCCATCCGCAGGGAGTCCGGCCAAGGTTTCCCATACAGCCCCGAACGATGTGTGCAGGGTTCCCGAGATACCAAACGGGCACTCGGTACACCGGGCCACGTGCCTACCGCAACACAACCCACCCCTAAGGTCAGCGCTATGCGGCCCCCAAAGATGCTACAAACACCAGAAACTACTTGCAACTCTCGGACTGAGAACAAGGGTGGTTAAGAAGCCGAGAGGGTCCATTGGTTTCGGGCCCAATGCGTGGTAGTAACTGTTTCATGGATCACAAACACAGAACTCAGTTCCTGAGGACGGCTGCAATGAGACAACCCATCATGTACTCCTACATGGCCTCTCACCGCTACCTTTACCAAATCACATTCACACACTTAGCTCACACACAGTCGAACATGTTCACACAACCATTCCAATTCATTCCCGATGAATCAGACCTGACTCAACTCTAAGCAGTAGCAGGCATGACAAACAAGCATGAATGAGTAGGCACAACATGGCTCAAACAACTCCTACTCATGCTAGTGGGTTTCATCTAATTACTATGGAATGATAGGTCATGCAGAGGATAAAGGGGTTCAGCTACCGCAGCAAGTAACACATGAGTCGTTGTTGTCCTAGTGCAGTAAAATAGAGCAGGAGCGAGAGAGTGGGATTATATCGGAATGAACAAGGGGTTTTGCTTGCCTTGCACTTCCGAAGATAATATAGTTCTTCATCGGTGTCATCGAATTCATCGCTTGACGCCGCTCATCGAGAGGGACAATTACCGGCAAACAAGAGAGAACACAATCAATGCAATGCACATTCACATGAATGACATGTCATGTTAAGGTACTGAATTCACCTAATGCAATATCTAGCCAAGTTAATTGAGGTGGAACTCAAACGAGAACAAATTCCAACTCCAAATGTTATTTCATAAATTGCCCTAATCATCATTTGTCCTATTCAGTGAGGTTAACTTGTTCAAACATGCATGATCATGGCATAAACAGATTCTTCCTATTTTTCTGATCATTTTTCATATATAAATTATTTCATTCTGAGCTACGGTTGAATTACTATGAATTTTAGAAGTTTAGGATATTTCTGAAATTTCCTGAATTAAAATAATTCCAGAAAAGGTATTATCACATACCGACGCCAATGTGACGTCAAGGTCAACGGAACACGGTCCGGTCAAACTCGGCAAAGGTCCCGTGTGTCAACAGAATTAGTTTATCTAAATTCAATTAGTACTAATCCTAATTAGTTAACTGTGGCGGGCCCCACTGCCATCGACTCAGAGAGTCAACCTGTGGCCCACCCGTGGTCAAACGAGAGGTTAGCGGGGTCAACTCGCCGGCGTTTAGCCGCCGGCGAGGCCGAACGCGGTGGTGAGAGTGGGTTTGGCCGCTCCGGCGACCAAATGAGCCGCGGAGGGCGTCTAAGTGTAGCTGGGAGCAACCCGCAGTTCTTGGTGGCATTGGTTGGGCTCGGGGTGGCCGGAAAAGTGGCCGACGACGAGGTTGGCGGCTGCCGGAGCTCGGACGAACTCGGGGTTGTTGCTAGGAGGCACGGCAGGAGGTGCGGAGGGGTGCTACTGAGTCCCGCGGACTCACCAACACGAGGGTAGGCTCGAATGAGTCGTGGGTGCGCTTAGCTACGGCGGCGCCATGGCCGGGCGGCGAAGCTCTCGGTCCGCGGAATCAACGGCTAGAGAGGGAAATAGAGCACGGGAGAGAGGGTTCGGCAGAGGAGCTCACGACGAGGTCGATGAGTAGCTCAGGCGGGCTCGGGAGGCCGGACGGCGCCGGAGCATCTCCGCGCATCTCGGTTGCCCGAGGTAGAAGACGACCGCAGAGACGCTATCTGTGGCATCCGTGCCGCGTGGCTCGGCGGAGAGGTTCAGTGGCGGCGAGGCGGAGCTCGTGGGCGGGATGGCTGGCCGTGGGAGGTCGGTGGCCACGATTTAACGGCGACGGTGGCGACGGGGCCGCTGGTGCGCAAGGAAAGGAGTGAGCAGAGGAGGGGAGAGGCCACGGTGAGGGAGAGAGGGGCAGGGTGCGTGGCGCCTGGGAGGCGCCCAGAGCTGGGGGAGGGAGCGGCAAGGTGGAGGTGACGCGGCGAAGGCCGGGCACACACTATGCATCCGATCAAGGGAGGAAGAAGACCTCCCTGCCCCGTGGGCTGGCGGGCCGATGGGCTGCTGTGAGCGCCTGTAAGTGGTCGGGCTTTCTTTTATTTCCGCTTATTTTCTCAGAATTATGTTTGGCTTTAATAAAATGCTGTAGCATTTCCAAAAATCATGAAACTGGTCAATGTCACCGGTTGGAATATTTCCAACAACAAACATTTCAGTTTATGATTATTTGAAGATTTAAACTATTTATTAGCATTAAATGCCCAAATTCAAATACTATATGATTTAATTCAAAAATCCAAATGTCATGGAAAATGTGCAACATCTCCGTTATCAAGCTTCAAGATTTTCCCAAAAATGGTGAACATTTTTAAGGCCATTTGGGTTCATTGAAAATATTTTAGTTGAACCTATTTGAATTGCTTTGGTGCTAGGGCTTGGTCATCCCCATTTCAAATTTCATGAAAATTAAACATGATGCATGGATGCAATGCCACTAGTTACAAGCAAGCTCTAGGGTTGTGACATGGGGTAGGAGGAGATGGCGGCAACAGAACCATCGCTACCGAGGCGGAACCAAATGGGCGCCACGACAACAAAGGAGGCAGCGCCAAGCAAGGGCACCTCGAGTCGCCTGGTCAAGGGGGCTGAGTCATCAAATGGGCTCACCAAAGTTTGCGAGGACGCCCGGCAGAGAGGCCCAAGCGCCAGGATCATCTTCTTTTTCGGTAGAGGCACCGCCACGGATGGGGCCTCAGAGCCCCTTCACTTCACGCCACATGCGCCACTCGGCCAAGAACGTGGACATCGATCTCGCCGACAGAGCAATAATCAAGACGGGAAGGTGCACTTACAGGTCGTCGCTGGTGGACTCGAGCAGCCTCCAGCCATACTTGAAGCCCGAGAGCCGGCTGCAGGGATCAGCTTCAAGGGGACCAGGAGCAGGAGGCGCGTCTGCAGATCGCCCCGGAGCCGGGGCGGATCCGCTGGGACCAGCCCAGTCCGTCCTTCGGATCGGGGCAGGATTCTGCCTCCCGCCATCCTCATCCTCGCCGCCGCCACTCTGGGAGGCGGAGAATGCGGGCTCGCGCCGCAGGGAGGAGCCCTTGACTCGCCCCGAATCAACCCCTCTCTCGCTCTCTTCCTCCACCTCTTCGCTGAGTCGGAAGAGGACACGCCCACCAGTCCTCCGAGCCTCCACGGCACAGCCCGCCCCATTGAAGACGGCATGGGCCCCACTACCTGCTCCCAATCTCGCAAGGAACAAGGGCGCTGGGCGCCCAGCCTCGCCACATCACCGCCAACCAAGGATCGGAGGACTGCCGCCAGATCTCGCTGCCAGACCACGGGCTCGAGTGAGGCCTCCACATCGGAAGCGAGTACCGCGAGCGGAGCCAGCTTGGTGCCCAGAACTCCCTCAAGAGCGACAAGACGGTCAGCTTCGGCCACCACCGGCCGGCCGGCTTCAGATCTGCATCCATCTTCTCCAAAGACCACCATGCTGGGATCCTGAAGCTCCGCCGGGACCGGCTGTCGGAACTCTCGCTGGCCTGTGGGCAGGATCAGCCGAGGGTGGATGCGCCAAGCATCCACCAAGACCCACTTGGTCCCGAAGCCCTCAATCCGCTTCCCAGTGTTTGAAATGGCGATGGCTCCGTCGTATGCAACGAAGCTCGCGCACGCGGAGGCGGAACCACGGGAGGTTCGGAGGAAGAAGTAGTGGCGCAGCAAGGCCACCGAGGGTTTCACCCCAACATGGGCCTCACAATAGTAGGCGAAGATTGCGAGAAGAAGGACGGAGTTGGGATGGAGATGCAGAGCTTGGATGTTGTAGTGACGGAGGACGGAGAAGAAGAACTCAGAGAAGGGAGGAACCAGACCAGCAATGATGGCGCTCACGAAGAACGGGTAGAAGGTACTCCCCCGACCCTCAGGGGTGGAGTAGCCGGCCTTGAACACCGCTGTTCCATTGACGCCCTGCGCCTCACAAATGGCGATCGGTGCAGGCTCGCCGACACATTTGGCGGGTCCAAGGCAGAGAATACCAAGCTCCGCCGGGCTTTGGCGAGGAGCCATGATCGGCTAGGGCACGGCGGAGGAGGATCTCAAGGTCTTGGAAGCATAGAGGAGAGGCGCAAGAAAGGGATCTGAGCAGCAATCGGAGAAAGTAAAGGAGGCAAGGAAGATGCCGCCTATTATCAACCCACGCTGCTGCAGAGGCGCACGCTGCCCAATCATCCGCCATGCGGGCGCCTAAGGCCGCAGGCTGTTAGGGGCCCACGACGCCGCACTTGCCCTTTCACCTCTCTCGCCGCTGTTCGGGCGCGCTGCAGGCCCGGGCTACTGTCGGCGCTTCGGGAACGGGGTCCCTGACTTGCTCGCCATGGCCCGCGGCGTGGGCTCAAGGAGGCCTGTGACAGCCCATCTTCATCAACGCAAGCTCAAGACCTCGCGAGGGGCCAGATTGCGGGCGGACGACCAGAGCTTCTCGTGCACGGCTCACAAAGTTGCCTCATGAGGAGGCGGAGAGTTCAAGGCAGGGTACCTCGCGAGGTGCCCATGACGCAAGCCATGACGCACTAAGGGCGCCAGTCCGACGCCAGCCCAAGCAGCCGCCCCTCCTTTCCTCTTTGGTGCAAAGGGAGCAAGCGCAGCGAGAGCATCAAGCAAAGGCATCCGCTTCGTGCAACAAGACCAAGACCAGCCCCAACGGCTGGAAGGGAGTCATCGTGGAGCCCAAGCAAAGGCCATCATCGAGCCTTTGGCAAGCGAGGACCAACTTTAGTCGTGATAAGTGTACCCGCTATTCCCTTCAAATGGCTAATTGTTGGCGCCTTCCCGCTCAATATTTGGGAAGAGGCCTGTGGCCTTCGCCTATATAAGTAGAGGTAGCCACCATAGTAGAGAGAGATCTGGCATTTGGAATCCAGAGGGAGAGATAGAGACCCGATCCTCAAGCTAGAGCAATGGAACACCACCTAGCAGTTCATCACACCCACCAAGAACAGACCCTCGCGAGGCTGTTCTTCCCTGTATTGTTCCTCATCAGCCCAAGAGGCAATCCACCACACCACAAACTAGAGTAGGGTATTACACCACAACGGTGGCCCGAACTAGTATAAATCTTGTGTCTCTTGTGCTGTTCTGTTTAGTAGTTTAGGTCCCTGCGATTCAGCGAGGTACGATATGGTGGAGGGTTGGATCTCCGCGCGCACCCCAGTGTTCGAACCTCAAGGGTCTGCCGGAACCCGAAATCCGACAGCGACGGCACTAGTCACAAAGTGTGAAGCGTGCCAGTTCCATTCAAAGAAGCTTCATCAACCAGCTCAAGCCCTTCAAACATTCCCTCTCTCCTGGCCATTCTCGGTCTGGGGGCTCGATATACTGGGCCCTTTCCCCGCTTGTCTGGCTTTGAGTACTTGTACGTTGCAATCGACAAGTTCACAAAATGGCCAGAGGTGGAAGCAGTGAGGAAGGTGAATGCTCAATCAGCCGTCAAATTCTTCAAAGGACTGGTCACTGCTTTGGTGTGCCAAACAGAGCCATCACCGATAACGGCATACGCTCACAAGCCACACCTTCATGCAAGACATCCAAGACCTCGGCAGAAGGTCTGTTTTGCTTCCGTGGCACATCCACCGAGCAACGCTGCCGGAGAGGGCAAATGCTGAAGTGTTGCGAGGCTTGAGAACGAAGACCTTTGACAAGCTGCACAAGAGTGGAAGGCGCTGATTGATGAGTTGTCGGCGGTTCTTTGGTCGATCAGACGACGCCAAATCGAGCCACCGCCGACACCTTTTGCCCCGTATACGGGCGAAGCAGCTTCTCCCATGGAACTCATACACGGGTCACCTCGAGTGCTCGCTTATGATGAGCTTGAGCAAGAGCCGTTGCGCCAAGATGACGCGATGCTCCTTGAGGAAGATCGTCTTCGGGCGGCTGTGAGAGCCGCATGCTACCAGCAAGCCTTGTGCCGCTACCATAGCCGAAAGGTTCATGCCCGAAGCTTTGAGGAAGGCGACCTTTTTCTTCAGCGTGTTTAGTCGGCCAACAATTCCAACAAGTTGACGCCGAAGTGGGAAGGCCCTTATTGGGTAATACGAGTCACCAGGCCTGGCGCAGTCTGCCTGGAGACCGAGGATGCCATGCCAGTGAGCAACTCCTGGAACATCGAGCATCTTTGCAAGTTTTACCTGATATATGCGGCTTGCCGGCCTCCCGGCAAGCCACCTTTTGTACGAAGCTTTGCCGACAAGGCATGTGACCTTCAGACAAAGCCAGCGAGACCCCGAGCATAATAAACGGTTACCGGGCGCCTAAGTAATAGCATGCATGCTAGGTCGAGTCTCGCCCTTGGTTAGGGTTGATAGTGCTTAGCGGCGCTAACCCCTAGCTTAGAGGTCGAAAAGGCTTTTTCGTTTCTTCTCTGTCTTCTTTGGTTCGCAGGACACATGAATATCCTCGTCGAGCTGCTTTGGAAGAAAGGGGACGGACCGGCGTCCGGGCCCCGGTAAGCCAGTATTGCCAGGGGCTTCAAGAGCAAAGATCCACCCGTGGCAAGCCAAGGTTGCCGGGGGCTGCAGATTCAGATAAGTTCTCTATCCCTTATCATGCGTTCCGTTATGGACTGAGGTATGTGAAAGCTTGTTTTATCCTTAGGCTAACATGCTCCCCTCATTCCGGACCCTAGGACTCGTTTCCTGGGACCGAATTTGGTCGTGGTCGCGGCAGCAAGGAAATGAAATGAGGAGCCTAAGCCCACCTCATCTCTCCTTCCTCGCCGAGGGCGTGAGAAAGGTCGAGTGAAGTGGGGGACGGCAAGGCCTCGCTGTCGGGCGAGAAAACATTTATCTTAAAGGTAACAAGGATTTACTTTTGTCGCTGGTTTTACCTGCGGAACGAAAAAACCCGCAAACATCCTTTTTCACTAAAAACATCCTGCATGTGTACAGCTCATAATGGAATGAAAAACATGAACAAGGGGATTACAAGTTCTAAAGTTAACAAAGGCCCAAGGCTTACAAGACTAAAAGAAATAAGATGCCCAGAATCCCTTTCTTGTCCCTCTCCTCGTGGAGGCAGGTCAAGGAGGCGAAAAGGGCAAAAGGGCGCCTAGGCGAAGCCACGAGCAGCAGAAGACGCCGAGAGAACACCTCGCAGCCACCCATGGGCAGGCCGGTGATGACGGTGCTGGGAAAAGAGCCGAAGACGAGGCGGCAGGACCGGCGGTACGCGACGGGCGCTGGTGCTCACAGATTCGAGTTGACGGCCTTGCCGCCCGCCTCTTCCTCTTCTCGCAGCCTCCTGACGCCACCCCAAGGAGACGGCCCGAGAAGTTCAAGGAGCTGGCCCCGCCCGCAAACCCCGCCGAGGAGAAGCCAGTGCAGATGCTGCTGCCAAGACTCCGCCCAGCGCTGGGCGTCCGACGCCTAGTCGGACTCATCCCCGCTGTCCTCCTCATCACTTTTGTTCGAGGGAGAGCTTCCATCATCAGAATCTCCATCGGAGGATCTCTCCACGCAGCACTTCAGGAGAGTCCCGAACTCCCCGAAGACCTTGACGGAGAGTTGGCCGTCCTCCATCAATTTGAAGTAGAGGATGATCCCCGCCGTTAGGCTGTTGATGCGAGCGAACGTCTTCCACCCACGACGGAGGTACATGACTCGAGGAGCCGGGAAGTCGACGTTGGCCCGCGTGCCCCCGTTCCCGCAACCCCTCATGTGCAATATGAGGGATTGGGGCCGGTCACACTCCATCTCACGAGCAAACGGGGCGGGAAGACGAAGACGGCGACGCGGAGGCCGGCGCAGCCTATGAAGAACTCGCGGGGCTGGTCTCCGACATGGCCTTCCATCAGGAAAGGCACCATGGGCGGGGGCGAAGCTGGCGTGCCGCCCCGCCCTCCTCTTCCCCGAGCACTGCGACCTCTGCCTCGGCCTCGCCCCCTCCCCCTTCCCCTCGCAGCCGGCTCAGCCACCACGGGCGCAGGAGGAGGAGGGAAGCGTTGTCAAGCGGTGACCCTCACTGCCACCGTCGAAGGACCGGGATTTCCTTTCTCCATGAAGAAAGAAAGGAGGGAGCGGAAGCAAAGGGAGGTAGAAGATGGAAGAATACGGGATGCCAACTCCCCTTCCCGCTCTTTATAAAGGAACGGGTTGGGGCTCGCCGCCCGCCGCCAATCAAGACACGGAGGCGAGGAACCAGGACCACCCGCTGCCCCAACCAGCGACGGCCCGCTTCCCGCCCACCGCTTGCCACCCCGAAAGCGCATGAAAGACGATGGCAGACGTGCGTAACCGAGGGACAGGTGAGAAGACCTCTCCCCACCCCGTGATCGTGGGGAGTGGACGCCTTGATGACCACGCCCCGGCCCCATTAAGTAAATGAGCCGCGCCTCCATGCCTCCCTCCCTTTACGGGGAAGGCGCGAGTCGCCTCTTTACTATGATGTGACGATGCATGTAAAATCACCACGATGCCGCCCACGCCATGCACGCCTCCACGCCGCCGCCGCGGCTGCTGGTCGGGAAGCACAGGCACAAAAATCTTACCACGGTAAAACCGCCCGCCTGCCACAAGACCGCTTTGGGCCTGACCCAACAACGTGTCGCGCTTATGTGGCCTGACCTGGGGCTCCTGTCGGTGTACAAAACTAGGGGCACATTTTTGCACCCCTTTACCTGTGCACGGGCAGTCAGAGCCGCGCCCACGACCACCCCAAGCAGAGCGAGGGAGGTGAGCCAAGGTAAGACCGAAGCACAAGGCGAAGCAAAGCAACAACAAGGACCAAGGCCACAAAGATCGATGGACGAAGCAGGTTTCCCGGCAAGGACCCTTGTCAAGAAGCTCAGCTGCCCCTGCAAGACCTTTGTCGGGCAGCTCACCACGCCAGCCGAAGCGAGCCACCCTCGAGCCCACCAACACTCGACGAAGGCATTGGGACAGGGCTCGGGAGGCACCTCTGTGGTGGCATGCAGATCTTTGTGAAGACAAAGAGTAGTCAAACTCAAATGAGGATAGGAAGGCAGCCATCCTCACTGAAGAAACCCAAAAGACCCCCGGCAAGATCCTTGCCGGGGACGCCTGCGTGCCACGGCAAGACCCTTGTCGGGCCACCCAGCAAGGCCCTCGCCAAGTACACCAGCAGGGCCACCGTCAGGCCTGCACTAGCCAAGTCTCCACCGCCGTTCGCATGCAGCTGCCGACCCAACCAGCTGGGCAGGCACCTGCATGGCAACATGCATCCCTTCGTGGGGGCTCCACCACCGAGCCACCTCAGCTGCCTTCCTGCCTACATGGCGCCGCATGCATCGCTGACCAGGGCGCGTGTCGAAGCTTGGAGGAGTGGCGACGGACGACACGGGCCCCGCTCCCGCCCCCAATAAAGTAAAGGGACACCTAAGCCTCGCATTAAATGCGCTTTGTCTTGTAATACCAGGATAAGCTCGCAACACTATTGCCTTTCCACCTCCTATGTGCCACTGTGGCAACCCCTTTTTCTATAAAAGGAGGCCCAAGGCGACGAGGGGAAGTGTCGGTGACAAAACCGGCGGATCTCGGGTAGGGGTTCCCGAACTGTGCGTCTAGGCAGATGGTAACAGGAGACAAGGGACACGATGTTTTTACCCAGGTTCGGGCCCTCTCGATTGAGGTAAAACCCTACTCCTGCTTGATTAATATTGATGATATGGGTAGTACAAGAGTAGATCTACCACGAGATCAGAGAGGCTAAACCCTAGAAGCTAGCCTATGGTATGGTTGTTTTTTCGTCCTACGGACTAAAACCCTCCGGTTTATATAGACACCGGAGAGGGCTAGGGTTACACAGAGTCGGTTACAATGGGAGGAGATCTACATATCCGTATCGCCAAGATTGCCTTCCACGCCAAGGAAATTCCATCCGGACACGGGACGAAGTCTTCAACCTTGTATCTTCATAGTCCAGGAGTCCGGCCAAAGGTTATAGTCCGGCTATCCGGACACCCCCTAATCCAGGACTCCCTAAGTAGCCCCTGAACCAGGCTTCAATGACACAAGTCCGGCGTGCAGATTGTCTTCGGTATTGCAAGGCGGGTTCCTCCTCTGAATACTTCATAGAAGATTTTGAACACAAGGATAGTGTCCGGCTCTGCAAAATAAGTTCCACATACCACCATAGAGAGAATAATATTTACACAAATCCAGCCTGCCGACGATTCCGCAGTCAGGACATCACACCACGCCAAGCCTTTTATTCAATCGCTTTAACTATCCCACCTCAAGACTTAGCGAGGCGGTTTCCTTGGCACGCCTTGTCGGGCAGTAGATCGCCTCCTTATTCCGGATTCTAATCAATACGGGCGTAGAACCCAACCGTGCCCGTTGGTATGTCTCCTCAATCGAAGGCGAGTCCCAAACGGTCACGGGGAGGGCTCTTGGTATTCAACCTCTTTATAAACAGACCAAGGCTCTACTCCTTTCTTTCAGTCTCAATCGAATCCGCCCCTCACCTCGAGTTGCAACACCCAAAGCTCTAGATTCAGGCGCTTCGGACCTTCGATGATGTCCGGCTCCGACCTTCAAGGCCGGTGGATGCCTTCCTCCATTACGGAAGAAGACGTGCTAAAGCTAAGAGATGCCAGGTATCTAACCGGCGAAATCCCGCATAGGCTGCCTGCTCAAGGGTAGGTTATTCCCACTCCAAAGCCTGACAAGAGCATGGTGTTCGCGTCTCCTTCCTTCGGGGGCTAGGCTTCCCGACGGACCCCTTCGTGAGGGGGCTCCTGTTTTATTATGGGCTGGCATTTCACGACTTGGCTCCGGAGTCCATCCTCCACATCTCATCGTTCATTGTCGTGTGCGAAGCCTTCCTCCGTATTACTCCTCACTTTGGATTGTGGCTTAAAACCTTCAAAGTAGAGCCGAAGATGATGAGGGGCAGCATGGGGAGTGCGGAGGTGCTGTTGTAAGCAAGAATGCTGACGCTCCATGGCCCGAGGGCTCTTTTCAAGAGGAGTTCAGCTTATGGCAACGAGAGTGGTATTATATCACAGCTCCCAGGGGCACCAACTGGGTGGCGCCACCTGCCTTTCGCTCGAGTCCCCCACCACAGCTAGCGTCATGGGTCAATAAAGGGTTCAACTGGAGGTCGTCCAAGGATGTGCCCTTGTTCCAAGGCCGCATTCGAGATCTCCTAGAAAGAGACATCAATCTGGTCGTAGTGACGCAGGTCATCTTGATTCGTCGCACCCTGCCCTGCAAACGTCGCCCTCTTCGCCTGTGGGAGTTTAATCCGGAGGGACCATGAGCCCTCCAACATTTTACGGGCGTGACGCCCATGGAGATGTACAAAATGTTCTTCGGATCACAAGCAATGTGTCCGAACTCGACTGAGGACGCATGTCTGAGCTGCAATCGCCCGGATACTCAAGTAAGTAGCCCTGCATCTTTACACGCTTATCCAGATATTGATCATAAAATTGCCCTTAAAAGAGTTGTCCCTTAAAACAGAGTGGATAGCGAGAGCAAAGCTAATCAGTGTCCGCCCCCTCCCCGAGACCACGCCGATCCCATGTTAACCAGATGTTGGAGGTTGCGCCTTTGGAAGAAGGCGAAGGGGGAACAAGGAAGCTACCGCCTCCTCGAAGGAGGCTGTCAGAAAGGAGGAATCAAGAATTCCTCTATCTAGGGAAGAAGAGGACCGCCTCGAAGACCCGGAGACCATGGTCTCAAAGCGGGGAAGAAATCTTCGCCGAGGGTCCTCACGGGGATGCCTCAGCCTGCACTGGCCCCCAAGGGATCAGCCCTCCACCGAGCCGTAAGTAGAGAGGGGAGTTTTAAAATGAGAGACATCCCTGTTCTATTTCTGAGGAAGATAACCGAAATTTTACCTTGTAGTTCGGATCTCAGCCCTTCTCAGCAGAGCTCATCTTCAGGGGATCTTCATCCGAAGATGATGGAGAGCGGAACGCCTCCCCCTGCCGTACCGTCTTGCGAGGGGGCAACCCTGAGGTGTCGTCACGGAGGGTTTCTCTGAATCCGGTAGGGCCAGAAGGCAGTAGTATGGCCCCCCAAAGCCCTCCGTGTTCGGCCTTCGAAAAGGCCATCAGATGAGTCTGGTACCGTCCGGTGCACGGTCAGAGGAGCTGAAGGATCTTCTCGGGCGAGCGTCTATCTTAGAAGAACACCGTGCGTTGATGGGTACGGCGATTGAAAGGATTTCATCCGCGGAGAGCAGGTTGTACGAGGCCGTCAGGAATTTACTGACAGGTTTTGAGGTACGCGAAATGATGTACCTTTTGACAGCCCGCATATATAAGATGCGCCTGTAGATAGTAGCCCTCGAGACTCGCGGCGTTGTCAAAATGACGCGCGCCGAGGATCATAATCCTGTATAATATGTCGCCTTCGTATGTAGGTGGCGAAGCGTCCGTGGCTAGCCGGACCGATGGATTTGCCGAGCTAAAGCGGCAACTTGACGTGGCAGATGCCGACATCACGCTTGTCAACAAGCGGCTTGACGAGGCACAAGGTATGTAATTTCTCCGAAGACACCGGTAAGAGGAGCTTGATGCCCGTATCTTACAACATGTGTGCTTGATGCGATGGTGCCGCTGCTATTGAGAACCTTCGGTGGAACTTGCCCGAGCCAAGGAGCAGGCCAGAAAAGCGGCGCGGCTGCCTTAAAGGCGGTCAAGAGCTGAAAGCCGAACAGCTGCTCACTTTGCCAAGCAAGAAGGAAATGCCCGAGATGGCTGTGAAGTTGAAGAACGCCACCGACCGCTGCAAGCTTCTTGAAAAAAGAAGATCGGGCGTAATGAAGGATTCGGAGAAGGCCACATTCGAGGCCAAGGATACTCGCCTATGATGAGAGCTATGAAGGAGGAGCTATGTCGGTCGGAGATATCGCGGCCGGAAAGCCCTTTATGCTTTGTGGATGAAGTTCGGGATCCTAAATATGCTCCGCTGGACCGCTGTGGAGTCGGCGACACTTATTCGACTTGGCGGCGAAAAGCCGCGGACGCAGCCGAACACTTCGAGATCAAAAGGATCGCGAAGTGGAAAAGCTTTTTGGTCGCAGCCCACATCCCGAGCGCCCACTTCCATTAACCGATCGTTTGGCCGCATGGGCGGAGCTGAATAGGTTATCCGGACTCGCCATGAAGTATGTCGTGAGACATCTGTGACCGGAAAGGCCCGAGCCGAAGAGTTATTTTAGCTTGGTGCAGCAGTTCCTTGGTGCGGTGCCGCATATTAATGCAATGAAGAGGTCAGCGCGCATAGAGGATGCGCGGATGGCTCTTGCCCGTGTCAAGACATACTGGGCGGAGATGAAGGCCATCGCTGTTGCATCCCAAGATTCGGACGGGAGCCGAGTACCTGCCGAGCACTATTTTCAGGAAGTTCTGTAGGGTGCTCGTTTAATAGAGACGCAGTGCTCGAAGGATATTATGTTCTAATAACATCTATTATTGTAAAACAATGTTTCGAGGGAATATAAAAGCTTTTTATACTTGTGCCTTCAAGAATTAAAATACCTCCTGTGCGGCCGTTAATGTATATGTATATAACCCGAAGATGGCAGTCTTTGGCTTCAGCCCCACGCATATAATGCGGGGTGTTCGCATACGCATTTTCACACTTGATCCAACGCCTTGGTCCTATTAAGGAGGTGATAGCGCAGCGAACTAGGCAACCGGACTATAATGCTTTATCACTTTCACTTAGCCATAGGAGTTTGACAATGGGGCTACTAAATAGCCCCTAGGGGCACCGCGCTCACCCGAATTCGGGGCACGTGTGTGCCTGGCCGGGAAACGGCCCTTCGTTAATGCGGAGGAATCCTAAAGATTCCGGCGGGTCATCGAGTGTTTGACCAGTCTCACGCTATATCATGACAGTCAGTTTTTAGCTTTCTCTACTAAGGTGCTCGCCTGGCCGAATTGGGGCACAATCGCAGTAGTTCTCCTGGTGCCGCCTTAGCCGATAGAGCAGAACGTAAGGCAGCAAAATACAGGAGCCGGGCAAACCCAACATTTGACCAAAGACATGATTCGGAGCAGATGCATATAAGGCCAAACTCGCGACGTCGAACACTCCCTAAGGTATTCGGTCTTTATGAAAACGGGCTGAACAACGCCCTTGGTAATAAGCCCCGTGTCCGTGCAGCGCAAAATTTAACGTGGCTACATGCCAAGACGCCAGCCTCCTCCTCGGTTATACCAAGAAACCGGGGATGTGTATCAACAAGAGACAGTGAAAAAGGTTTACGCAGGTCTTAATCTAAAAGAATCCTTGAACGGTCCCTACCGCACGCCTCTCTACTGTGTTCCATTGTGCCGTATCCTCGACGGGTGTAGCACGGTGTTCATCTGTAAAAGAGAGGAACTTAGTTGAAAAAGATCATGCGAAAATGTATGTTATATTAAATAAACAAAGTATAATTCAAAAAATGGGTAAAATTGAGCTTTATTGTCTCTTGTTGTACATGCGCGAGCCCTTGTGCGGGGTATGCGGCTAGTAAGCCTTTGTATGCCGGACTCGTCTAGCCATGTCCGGGTCCGAACGACCTGTTTAGGTGCTTTGATGAGTGAAGCGGTTTAGTGTGTGGCTGTCAAGGCAGCCGCACAGCCTTCCACGCCGAGGAACACTCGATAGTTCCTTTAATGAGATGATGCCTCATGACCGGGCATTTTAAGCGTAAGAGATGCATAATGCGGTATTGCGTTAAAGCGAGCGAAAGTTTCAAGTCCCCAAGAGTGCTTGATAGCTACTTGTAAATGGGGCGATGTGGAAGGTTAGCTTTTGCTTAAAGTTGTCGGGGAGCCGAACATAACTTCTAGCAGGAGAGAACCCGCATAATGGGCATCTGGGCTTGGCGTTACCCCTTGAAAGGAAGTGTTGCTATGGCGAATTTTTGTTGGGTTTATCCCCATTTTGCGGATTGTGTCTTGATATAGCAGGTTTAGACCACTGCCGCCGTCCATTAGGACTTGTGTAAAGTGTAGTCCGTCAATTATCGGATCTAATATCAAGGCAGTCCAGCCTGCGTTTCGGATACTTCTAGAGTAATCCTGACGGTCGAAGGTGATTGGTTTTAACAACCAGTGGCGGGACTCCTCTGGGATAGGCCGTATGGCGCGTATCTCTATAGGCGCCCCTCTGTTTTTCCCTTTTGTCACGTGAAGTGACTTCTTGTGGGAAATTCTTTTGTTTTCCAAAGCTTTCGCTTGTGGGGTTAACATCGCCCTCGCTTGGTGTGTCGAGCCCCTTGTGTTCGGCATTGAGTTTGCCAGATTGCTTGAAGACCCAACAATCACTGTGGGTATGGTTTGCAGGCTTCACGGGAGTACTGTGGATTTGGCATATCTTGTCCAAGATTTTGTTTAGGTTAGATAGCTCGTACCTATTATCCTTGATGGGCAGCTTTTTCTGATTCTGCCGAGAGCTTTTGAATCCGGTGTTGACTGTCGTGCTCGTCGGGCTGTTTCCCTTGGTCCGGCGCTGGTCCTTGCTGCGTCGCGGTTTCCCGTTTCCATCCCTAACTTCGGATGTACTTGGGTCGCTGGTACTGCATCTTGCCAACCAGCTATCCTCTCCTGCACAAAAGCGGGTCATGAGGCTTGTTAATGCGGCCATTGTTCTTGGCTTTTCTTGGCCGAGGTGTCTGGCGAGCCATTCGTCTTGAACGCTGTGTTTGAAAGCTGCTAAGGCTTTGGCGTCCGGACAGTCGACTATCTGGTTCTTTTTAGTAAGAAATCTGTTCTAGAGTTTCCGGGCTGACTCTCCGGGTTGTTGAGTTATATGACTTAAATCGTCTGCATCCGGAGGTCGGACAAAGGTCCCTTGAAAATTTGCTCGAAAATCATCCTCGAGCTCTTCCCAACTTCCAATGGTGTTTTTGGGAAGGCTTTTAAGCCAATGCCGGGCTGGCCCTTTGAGCTTGAGGGGTAAGTATTTTATGGCGTGGAGGTCGTCTCCTCTGGCCATGTGTATGTGGAGGATATAATCCTCAATCCGCACTGTGGTCTGTTGTTCCGTCGTATGCCTCTATGTTTACAGGCTTGAATCCCGCTGGAAATTCATGGTCTAGCACCTCATCGGTGAAACATAGGGGGTGTGCGGCACCCCTGTACTTGGGTGTGCCGTGTTGTTCGGATATTTGATGTGTTGCATTGCTTCCTAGAGCTTGCTTTCTTGGCCCGTAGATAGATCTGGCTGGGCCATCTTTGTGATGTGAATCCTTGGGTGGATCGCGTCTTTGGCTTGGGTGCGCGCCGCTTGCGCTCTATGTTGGCCATGGGGTTGTTTATCCGACCGGTGGCTTCCTTATTTTTTGATTATGGGGCTCTAGGGCCTCCTCATCAAATTCGCAGTAATTTTCGCTCAATATCTCTTTGTGTGGCGACTGTCGCCAGATTTGTCTCATGGTGTTGAGTACTTTGCTCCATCTAATTCTGAGTGCATCTTCCGCTGTTTTGAGCTTTAACTTCGCTTTTTCAGGCTACCACGCGATGGCGAGCCTTTGTGGAGGTTCTTCTGCTCCAGCAACTTGTCTGGCGTGAGGTCGTCCGGACTGTTATCTTCGCCTGGGACGGGTTGTTCGGTTTGTTTATCCAAGTTGCCCTGTTCGGACGGTTGCTTGATGGCATGTTTGTCATCCGCCGGTTCGCCCTGCTCTGTGGCTGGGTCTGTATGGCTGCTGTCTCTGTTGAGGTGGGGTTTGGGGCGGCGCTTACGCCGTTGCTTTGACTGCTTTTCGAGGGAACGATCCCTCATTGCGTCCCTTTGTTCCTCATCGTCGTTTCTTTTAGGTGTATCCACCATGTATACATCGTGAGATGAGGTGGTTGTCTGGTGCCCTATAGGCACTGGTTCCTGTTTGTCTCCTACATCGCCGCCCATACCGCCGATGTCTTGAGTCAAAGTCCAGCATGTCGGTTAAATCGCCGCAAGCTACGGCGGGTGGTGGGTGGGCGCCAATTTCTTCGTCGTCCGCATCCCAATCCTGCCGGTCATAATCCGCCAGACTCTCCGACAAAGAGAGACCTTAGTGAATTCAGAATGTCGCCGAAGGGCGAGTGCTGAAAGATGTCCGCGGCAGCGAACTCCATGATCGGCACCCGATCGGATTTGATTGGCAGGGGCGCGGAAGGTTCGGAGTCCGGAGAGGAGTCCGACACCTTGGAGTCACGGGCTTCGCAGAGGACAAGGCTGGTATTCGGCTCGATCGCTGTAGAGATTGCAGCCCCCGAGGCGGTGTCCAGCCACCCGTCCTTGATTGGCGCAGTCGGCTCCGAGCTAAGGGTCGGAGCGGATTCTGAATCTGCCTCCGAGGCAATCGCTCGGCAGCAGAGCTAGATCATGCCCATCGTGATAGTGCGGCTCGCTCGGCCGTGGCTCGGATCAGTCGAAGATCAAGTCTCCGCGGACCTCAGCCGTGTAGTTTAAACTTCCAAATCTGACCTGATGGCTAGGGGCGTAGCTTTCGATCTGCTCCGGATGGCCAGCGGGTGGCCCGCGATGCAAAAGCCGCCAACTCAAGATCTGTCCGGGAGAAAAGTCTCACCTGGACTGCATCGTCGTTGATGATCGGAGGAGCCATCGGGCCTAAAGATGACGACACAGAGGAACTCTCAATGAAAGCACCAATGTCGGTGTCAAACCGGCGGATCTCGGTAGGGGGTCCCGAACTGTGCGTCTAGGCGGATGGTAACAGGAGACAAGGGACACGATGTTTTTACCCAGGTTCGGGCCCTCTCGATGGAGGTAAAACCCTACTCCTGCTTGATTAATATTGATGATATGGGTAGTACAAGAGTAGATCTACCACGAGATCAGAGAGGCTAAACCCTAGAATCTAGCCTATGGTATGGTTGGTTTTTCGTCCTACGGACTAAAACCCTCCGGTTTATATAGACACCGGAGAGGGCTAGGGTTACACAGAGTCGGTTATAATGGGAGGAGATCTACATATCCGTATCGCCGAGCTTGCCTTCCATGCCAAGGAAAGTCCCATCCGGACACGGGACGAAGTCTTCAACCTTGTATCTTCATAGTCCAGGAGTCCGGCCAAAGGTTATAGTTCGGCTATCCGGACACCCCCTAATCCAGGACTCCCTCAGGAAGGATTCGGCTTTTTGGAGTCCGTTACACTCCGTAGCTAGCTCAAGAACTCAGAATACATCCACCAAAGCAGGACTTGGGTTTTACGCATCCTTGCGGCCCGAACCTGGGTAAACGAACCGCGTGCTCTCTGTTAGACCCGCTCTTCTCTCAACCCCGCGCCCCGCAACCGCAGTAGGGATTCTTGTGATCCCATAGGTGTCGTTTCCCACCGACAGAAGCCTTTATAGCTTGGTGGCAGTGATTGAAGAATTCTGTCAATGACACTATCATCCGGAAGATTAACTCCCAGCTGAGTCAAGTGGTTATGGTACCCAGACATTACGAGTATGTGTTCACCGACGTAACTGTTCTCCTCCATCTTGCAGCTATAGAACTTGTTGGAGACTTCATATCTCTCAACTCGGGCATTTGCTTGAAATATTAACTTCAACTCTTGGAACATCTCATATGCTCCATGACGTTCAAAACGTCTTTGAAGTACCGATTCTAAGCCGTAAAGCATGGCACACTGAACTATCGAGTAGTCATCAGATTTAGCTTGTTAGACGTTCATAACGTCCCGAGTTGCTTCTGCAACAGGCCTTGCACCTAGCAGTGCTTCCAGGACGTAATTCTTCTGTGCAGCAATGCAGATAATCCTCAAGTTACGGACCCAGTCCGTGTAGTTGCTACCATCATCTTTCAACTTAGCTTTCTCTAGGAACGCATTAAAATTGAAGGGAACGATAGCATGGGCCACTGATCTACAACAACATATATATGCAAAAACTATCAGGACTAAGTTCATGATAAATTTAAGTTCAATTAATCATATTACTTAAGAACTTAGATAGACATCCCTCTAGCATATAAATGATCACGTGATCCATATCAACTAAACCATGTCCGATCATCATGTGAGATGGAGTAGTTTTCAATGGTGAACATCTCTATGTTGATCATATCTACTATATGATTCACGTTCGACCTTTCGGTCTTAGTGTTCCGAGGCCATATTTGTATATTCTAGGCTCGTCAAGTTTAACTTGAGTATTCTGCATGTGCAAAACTGTCTTACACCCGTTGTATGTGAACGTAGAGCTTATCACACCCGATCATAACATGGTGTCCCGGCACAACGAACTATTGCAATGGTGCATACTCAGGGAGAACACCTATACCTTGAAATTTAGTGAGGGATAATCTTATAATGCTACCGCCGTACTAAGCAAAATAAGATGCATAAAAGATAAACATCACATGCAATCAAAATATGTGACATGATATGGCCATCATCATCTTGTGCCTTTGATCTCCATCTCCAAAGCACCGTCATGATCTCCATTGTCACCGGCATGACACCTTGATCTCCATCGTAGCTTCGTTGTCGTCTCGCCAACTATTGCTTCTACAAATATGGCAACCGCATAGTGATAAAGTAAAGCAATTACATGGCGATTGCATTTCATACAGTAAAGCGATAACCATAAGGCTCCGGCCACTTGCCGATAACTTTTACAGAACATGATCATCTCATACAATAACTTATATCACATCATGTCTTGACCATATCACATCACAACATGCCCTGCAAAAACAAGTTAGATGTCCTCTATTTTGTTGTTGCAAGTTTTAGTGGCTGCTATGGGCTTCTAGCAAGAACCGTTCTTACCTACGCATCAAAACCACAATGATTTTTTGTCAAGTGTGTTGTTTTAACCTTCAACAAGGACCGGCCATAGTCAAATTCGATTCAACTAAAGTTGGAAAAACAGACACCCGCCAGCCACCTTTATGCAAAACAAGTTGCATGTCTGTTGGTGGAACCGGTCTCATGAACGTGGTCATGTAAGGTTGGTCCGGGCCGCTTCATCCAACAATACCGCCGAATCAAAATAAGATGTTAACTGTAAGCAGTATGACTATTATCACCCACAACTCTTTGTGTTCTACTCGTGCATATCATCTACGCATAGACCTGGCTCGGATGCCACTGTTGGGGAACGTAGCATGCAATTTCAAAAAAAAAATCCTACGATCATGCAAGATGTCTCTAGGAGATGCATAGCAACGAGAGGGGGAGAGTGTGTCCACTTACCCTCGTAGACCGAAAGCGGAAGCATTAGGTTAATACGATTGATGTAGTCGAACGTCTTCGCAATCCAACCGATCAAGTACCAAACGTACGACACCTCCGAGTTCAGCGCACGTTCAACTTGATGTAGGGATGAAAACGGCGCGAAAACGGACGGAACTGGGTGCTACCATATTTGTTTCCATATTTTTTTGAAGAAGCGGAAACGAATACAGAAACCCCGGAAATGAATACGGAAACAGATAGTACCGAAAACAGATACAGAGCGAATACAGAGCGAACACGGAAACAAAGTTGCATGTTGACCGGAACTTAAAGCCCCCTTGAATCATAGAGAAATACAAACAAAAGCAAACAAATTTATGGAATTGTTAACATGGCTACAAAATAATATGGTTGTGTTTGCAACATAGGGTAGTATTGTAGTAATACATGACAATTCCATATGGGGTCTAGTTGAGTATATGTGTGGTAGTAAAAGTTGGTCCTCAAATGATCCATTTGCTCATTATACTCATTGCGTCATTGTGTGTTGTTTGGTAGTTGGGCTACAAAGCAGCCATGGGCCTATAATAGAAATGGAAATTCCATATTCTCTGTTCCACCGAAAAACACCATTCCGTTTTTGTTTCCGTTTATGCATAAAAAATTCCATTTCCATTTCCGTTTTGCAAATTTCCGTTTCCGTTTTCATATTTCTTCTCTGTTTCCATTTTGCCTCCGAAAAAACGGAAACTTTCCACTCCATTTTCATCCCTAGCTTGATGACGTCCCTCGAACTCTTGATCTAGCAGAGGGTTGACGGAGAGTTTCGTCAGCACGACGGCGTGCTGACGGTGATGGTGATGTGATCCGTGCAGGGCTTCGCCTAATGTAACATCCCAAATTTTCAAATTTGGATTGTTAATAGGATCATTACTTTTCATCATGATTTCTATGCTTATTTAAATTTTCTGAATATTTAAAGTGTTTTCCAACTCAAGGCAATATATTTGGAGTGGAGGTAATATGACTTCTTTCTTTTTAATTATATTTGGAAAATGCTAAGAGTATATTCTGGTGTCTACCTAAATTATTTTGTCTTGGTAGTAACTCAAAATTATTTTATAGTTGTTATCATACTCTTTATATGCTTGTATTGCAAAATATTGTTTCTTGTGAATTTGTGTTTTAAAAATGTCACTATTTTGTAAAGTAGTAATAATGTTTTACTATGTGTTCTGGTATTTTTTTTATTAGGATTTTATTGATCTATATTTTACTTCCTGTAGTAATAGTTGTTTACAAAAATAGAAATCGGGCACTGTGGAGCCCAACTTCTTTATCCTCGCCCGCGCGCGCTAAGCATCAGCGCAGCAGCAGCCCAGCAAGCAGGCTGGACCATTTCCTCGCTCAACCGCAGCCCATCCCGCAGCTTCCCCCTCTATCATGTTTTTTCCCTCTTCCACTTCTCTCTACCGCTGACAGACAGGGCCCATCTGTCATCACCTTGCTCCATACGTGTTCTTCCTGGAGACCAATCCTGACTCCAATCCTCGTCGATTCAGATCTGCTGTTGATTTTTCTACTACACCCGATCCCTATAAATTCTTCTCGAATCCTCCTCTAACGTTTTTCACAAAAACGGGGTCCTCCCGTGCCCTAGAACTCGCCGCTGGATCTCGCCGGAGTTCCACCGCAGCTGACCTCCGCCGCCGTCGTTTCCGTCGGCTACAGAGGGTCCCTGAACCTCCCTTCCACTCTGTTCTCTTTGACTTGGTTTCATCCATCTCCCCGACTCCTAGTTCACGAAGGAACGCTCACGATTGAGCAAGCCAACCTTGGCCCGAAGCTCTTGCCGCCAGCGTGACTCCAGCCACTCGTCATCGCCACCCAAGGATCTCCCAGTCACCACCGATGTCGCCAAGATCACCCCCGAACAGTGTGCACCCGTAAGCCACCCCTTCTTCGCTGACCTTCGTAGCCGTCGCCGGCATTGAAATCCGAGCCGCCGCACGTCTTCTACTCCAAGTCCGGCACCCACTTCCTCTGTTTTCTGGTGAGTTTCCCCGCGTCCGTTCGATCTAGGATGGACCGCGCAGATTAGATCCAGGCTGTGTTTTTATTTGTTAAACCGGCAAGCACTAATTAGTGGCCGTCCACCGTTTAGACCTTGCTGCGAACACATCCAAGCCAATAGAAACGCGCCACATGGCAACGTCCACAGCAGTCGCGGCGGTTCTTCCCAGAACGTTTTTATGGCATAATTTTTCTTTGCAGATTCCATATCATATTTTTGTTTAGGTATATCCTGAGATCCATAACTCCAATTTCATTGATTCTTTTTCCTGTGTACTCATATTGACCAGGAGCATCTAGTAGAACCAAAATTTTATATTTTTGAACTGCTTAAATTTGAATTTAACCTTCCGGAGGCCGTATCCTTCAAACCGTTGATCCTAATTAGTTGATTCTTTTTGCATTGTGATCCTACTAGCATTTAGATAATATATACCTACTGATATGTTATGTTATTTAAGTTTTATTTGAATTATTTGTTGTTGGCTTATTGTGATTGTTACGTCAGTACGGTTTATTTATTGGTGCCTTCGTTAATCATATAGATTGTCCAGAGTGCGAAGCGGATCAGAATTAAGCGTTAGAGTACTTAAACACCGTTCAAGGCAAGTTTGCACTTTTGATTTTGCTTATCCTATATTCTGCTATGTGTGTGTGGTTTTATGCTATGCTATATGTTTGGCTTGATATGTGTATTCCGTGTGTACCATGTTTTGTTGTTGATTGTGGTATGTGATGGTGTGATCAACTTGCTATGGTAGACGCGGGCATGTGTCGAGTGATCCATGAAAGTGGTGAGTGTTTATAGCCGTAGGCTCGGGATCATTAACCAGGTAAATGCGTCACTGGCAGAGCGCTCTATTGTCCCTAGAGAATGCGCCATTAACAGAGCGCACTTGAGGCAAGGTATGGTTTTCGGAACTTAAATCGGGTGAATGCGTCCTTGGCAGAGCGCTCTATGGTTCCTAGAGAATGCACTAGTGACAGAGCGCACTTGAGATACTTCTGAAGTTCTTGTCATGTTTATTTAGAATCTTTGGGTTACCTTGGGCGACTAAATTAGAGTCAGTTGTGAGTTCAGGTAGTGGAGGTTGGTGAAGACATTCTTCTCCAAACTAACTTGTGTGTTTTATTTGTCATACATTGCTTTGTGGATGTAGGTTTGCTATATCATGTTGTGCGATTTGCCAATACATTCAATGTATTGACCCTTTCTGGCTGCAACTTATCATGTTGCAGGATTTTGAGATGATCAGTGAGATACAGTAGGGTCGCGAGTCTTCACTCAGCATTTTCGCCAGTGGGCAGTGATGGGACTCATCGTTTATTATGCTACCATTCCGCTGTTATTATTGAATAAGTTAGCCATGTGCTATTTAGTTTGTAATACTTTATAAATTCTGGATCATACGTTATAGTAAATGATGTACTTGTTATTTGATATTCATATGTACTGTGTGTGCTAGCGAGTCGATCCTGGGACTAGCACAGTGAGCACAGAGACATCGAGTCTTATCAGATTCGGGTCGTTACACCTAAGCACTACGTGAATATGACCGGAGGAGAAAACCGTGGAGGGAGACGCCACACACGGCTTGTAACAATTGGTGTGTCTCCAAGGGGTGCCTTGCCCACATATATAAAGGAGGGAGAGGAGGAGGCCAGCCACCAGGGGCGCGGCAAGGAGAGGGGAGTCCTACTAGGACTCCAATCCTAGTAGGATTGTCCCCACCTTTTTTCCTTCTCATGGAGGGAGGAAGATGGTAGGGAGGGGGAAGAGGTGAAGGAAAGGGGGGCGCGCCCCCTCCCTTAGTCCAATTCGGACTCCCTATGGGAGGGGGGCGCGGCCACCCCTTATGGGCTGCCTCCCCTCTCCCCTATGGCCCATGTAGGGCCATAACTTTCACTGGGGGGTTTCGGTAACCGCTCGGTACTCCGATAAATATCCGAAATGTCCCGAAACCATTCTGGTGTCCAAATACAATCGTCCAGTATATCAATCTTTACCTCTCGACTATTTCGACACTCCTGGTCATGTCCATGATCTCATCCAGGACTCCAAACAATCTTCGGTCACCAAAACAAATAACTCATAATACAAGTCATCATCGAACGTTAAGCATGCGGACCCTCCGGGCTCGAGAACTATGTAGACATGATCGAGAAACATCTCCGATCAATAACCAACAGCGGATCCTGGATGCTCATATTGGTTCCTACATATTCTAAGAAGATCTTTATCGGTCAAACCGCAATAACAACATACGTAATTGCCTTTGTCATCGGTATGTTACTTGCCCGAGATTCGATCGTCGGTATCCTCATACCTAGTTCAATCTCGTTACCGACAAGTCTCTTTACTCGTTCCGTAATGCATCATCCCGTAACTAACTCATTAGTCACCACTACTGCAGGATGCTACTAACGTGACACTACAATCAGAGACCCTTCGACGAAATTGTGTGCGATGCAATAATCGCAAATGGTGGTGTAAAAATCCCGTAAAAAAGGTGCAAATCGTTTGTGATGGAGGACGCATCAAACACGGTTCAGATTTTAGTTGCGTGTGCGATGCAAGGCATACAGTTCATTTCAATTAACTGTTCACGATGAGGAGGAACAAAAGAAACAGGCGGCCAGATGAAGGTGTGTGCGATGTACAACATATGGTTCACTCGGATGAACTGTTTGTGATTAGGCAAGATTGGTTTGTTCACATCTCTGCAAATCTCAATCAAGATAGCTTAAACAATCATCAAAAGACTTCCCATAAACAGAAAAGTCATCCATGAAAACCTCAGCAATCTTTTCACAAAAGTCAGAGAATATATCAGTCATACATCTATGAAAGGTAGCAGGTTCATTGCATAAACCAAAAGGCATACGTCTATAAGCATAAGTTCCAAAGGGACAAGTAAAAGTGGTTTTTTCTTGATCAGGTTGAGAGACATGTATTTGCGAAAAACCAGAATATCCATCAAGGAAGAAAAAACGGTGTGCTTAGATAATCTTTCTAGCATTTGATCAATAAAAGGCAGAGGGTAATGATCTTTTCTAGTTTCTTTGTTTAATTTTCTAAAATCAATTACCATTCTATAACCTGTAACAATTCTTTGTGGAATAAGTTCATTCTTATCATTAGGAACAACAGTAATGCGTCCTTTCTTTGGGACACAATGAACATGACTTACCCATCTACTATCAGCTATGGGATAGATTATACCTGCTTCCAAAAGTTTTAATATTTCCTTTTTTACCACTTCTTTCATCTTCGGATTTAACCGACGTTGGTGATCAACAACGGGTTTAGCATCAGGTTCCATATTAGTTTTATGCTGACATAGAGTGGGACTAATGCCCTTTAAATCATCAAGAGTATATCCAATAGCAGCTCGGTGCTTCCTTAGAACTTTCAATAATCTTTCTTCTTCATGTTCTGAAAGGTTAGCACTAATAATAACAGGATATATCTTCTTTTCATCAAGATAAGCATATTTCAAAGTGTTTGGCAATTGTTTTAATTCAAAAAAAAATCACCTTTAGGTGGAGGAGGACCTCCTAGAGTTTCAATAGGCAAATTGTGTTTAAGCAGAGGGCGTTGTTCAAATAAAATATTATCTATTTCATTTCTTTCATGCATATGTAAATCATTTTCCTGGTCTGGCAAATATCGTTCTAAAGGATCAATAGGTGGCACAACAATAGAAGCAAGACCAATTATTTCATCCTTACTAGGCAATTCTTTTTCATGAAGCTTTCTACTAAACTTGGAAAAATTAAACTCATGAGACTCATCACCAAAACTAACACCGACAGTTTGTTTATCACAATCTATCTTAGCATTAACGATGTTCAAGAAAGGTCTACCAAAGATAATGGGACAAAAGTCATCTTGTGGGGAACCAAGAACAAGAAAATCAGTAGGGTATTTTATTTTCCCACACAAGACTTGAACATCTCTAACAATCCCAATTGGTGATATAGTGTCTCTATTAGCAAGCTTAATAGTAACATCTATGTCTTCTATCTCTGCGGGTGCTATGTCATTCATAATTTCTTGATATAAGGTGTAAGGAATAGCACTCACACTAGCACATATGTCACATAAAACATGATACAACGATCTCCTATTTTAACTGAGACAACAGGCATGCCAACAAAAAGTCTATGTTTATCCTTTTTATCAGGTTTGGCAATTCTAGCAGCTTCTTCACAGAAGTAAATAACATGCCCATCTATATCTTCTTCCAAGAGATCTTTAACCATAGCAATACTAGGTTCTACTTTGATTTGTTCATCAGGTTTAGGTGTTCTAATATAGCTTTTGTTAACCATAGTTGAAACTTTAGCATGTTCCTTTATCCTAACACGGAAAGGTGGTTTCTCAATATAAGCAGAAGGAACAACTAGATCAACATTATAAATTACGGTTTCTTCTTTAATTGGAACCGGTTCTTTAATTTCTTCTTTAATAGGTGGATGATATTTAAACCACTTCTCTTTAGGGAGATCAACATGAGTAGAAAATGATTCACAAAAGGAGGCTACCATCTCAGTGTCAAGTCCATATTTAGTGCTAAACTTTTTAAAAGCATCGGTATTCATAAAAGATTTAACACAATCATACTTAAGTTTAATACCTGACTCTTTACCTTCGTCGAGTTCCCAATATTCAAAGTTGCATTTAATTCTTTCCAAAATATCCCACCGGAATTCAATAGTCTTCGTCATAAAAGAACCAGCACAAGAAGTATCAAGCATGGTTTGATCATTACGAGAAAGCCGAGCATAAAAATTCTGCATAATAATTTCTCTTGAGAGCTCATGATTGGGGCATGAATATAATATTGACTTAAGCCTCCCCCAAGCTAGAGCGATACTTTCTCCTTCATGAGGCCAAAAATTATATATATATATATATGCATAGGATAATTTTTTTGGTGGAACTCCAATTTCAATCGATCCAAATTCCAAGATCCAATATCATCGCATAGCCTATACCACGCCAAAGCTTTTCCATTCAAAGGATAAAGGTAAAACCTTCTTCATAACTTCATCTCCGGGTAAACCTGCAAGCTTAAACAATCCACAAATTTGTTCCACATATATCAAGTGCATATCAGGATGTTCAGTTCCATCTCCTGCATAAGGATTAGCTAGCAGTTGTTCTATCATACCCGAAGGAATTTCATATTCAATATTTTCAGTAGGTGCAGTAGGTTGAGGGGTAGTAATTGTGGTTCCGGTCGAGGTGAAGATACCCCGAACAAACCCCTCAAAGGATTGTTTTCCATAGTAACCAGTGACAATAAATTTTAGCACACTATAGAAATGTTCCCTTACCAAAGGCGCTTCACTCTCCGGCAACGGCGCCAGAAAATAGACTTGATGACCAAAAGTATAGGGGATCAATTGTAGCTCTTTTTGATAAGTAAGAGTGTCGAACCCAACAAGGAGCACAAGGAAATGACAAGTGGTTTTCAACAAGGTAATGTCTGCAAGTGCTGAAATTGTAAGTAGCAGAGTAGTTTGATAGCAAGATAATTTGTAACGAGCAAGTAGCGATAGCAGTAACAAAAGTGCAGCAAGGTAGCCCAATCCTTTTAAGGCAATGACAGGCCAAAACGGTCTCTTATAATAAGCAAAGCGTTCTTGAGGGTACACGGGAATTTCATCTAGTCGCTTTCATCATGTTGGTTCGGTTTGTGTTCGCTACTTTCATAATTTGATATGTGGTTGGACCGGTGCTCAGGTGTTGTTCTTACTTGAAGAATCCTCCTACTTACGATTAACCCTCCCGCAAGCATCCACAACTACGAGAAAAAGTATTAAGAATAAATTCTAACCATAGCATTAAACTTTTGGATCCAATCGGTACCTTACAGAATAGCGCATAAAATGGGGTTTAAGCTTCTGTCACTCTCGCAACCCATCATCTAATTGCTACTCCACAATGCATTCCCTTAGGCCCAAATATGGTGAAGTGTCATGTAGTTGACGTTCACATGACACCACTAAGGGAATCACAACATACATACTATAAAAATATCGAACACATATCAAGTTCACATGATTACTTGCAACCTGATTTCTCCCGTGACCTCAAGAACAAAAGTAACTACTCACAAATGATAATCATGCTCAAGATCAGAGGGGTATTAAATAGCATATTGGATCTAAACATATAATCTTCCACCAAATAAACCATATAGTAATCAACTACAAGATGTAATCAACACTACTAGTCACCCACAAGCACCAATCTATAGTTTCGGTAATAAGATTGAACACAAGAGATGAACTAGCGTTTGAGATGAGATGGTGTTGTTTAAGATGTTGATGAAGATAGCCCTCCCCAAGATGGGAGAGTTGTTGGTGATGATGATGACAATGATTTCCCCCTCCGGGAGAGAAGTTCCCCTGGCGAAATCGCTCTGCCAGAGGGCAAAAGTGCTCCTGCCCAAGTTCCGCCTCGAGATGGTGGCGCTCCGTCCCGAAAGTCTTCTCCTTATTTTTTTTCTAGGTCAAAATGACCTATATACCAGAAGATGGGCACCGGAGGTGGTCCTGGGTGAGCACAACCCACCAGGTGGGCCCCCTCTGGTAGTTATTTGCTCCAATATTCATCATATATTTGATAAAAAATCTCCCTGAAGTTTCAGCTTGTTTGGAGTTGAGTAAAATAGGTGGCATGACGTAGCTTTTCCAGGTCCAGATTTCCAGCTGTCGGAATTCTCTGTATACCTTGCATATTATCAGAGAAAAGGCACTAGAATTACTCCAAAAAGAATTATTATGGATAAAAACACCATAAATAACAGTAGGAAAAAATGATGCAAAATGGACGTATCAGCGGCCTGGAGAGATCCTTCGGGACAACACTGATGGTAGCTGGAACTACGTCGGTATTTCCCTGGAGAGGGAGGGATGATGTAGCACAGTGACGGTAGAGTATTTCCCTCAGTTATGAAACCAAGGTATCGAACCAGTAGGAGAACCAAGCAACACAACGTAAACGGCACCTGCACACAAATAACAAAACCTCGCAACCCGACGTGTTAAAGGGGTTGTCAATCCCTTCCACGTAACGACGCCCGAAATTGGCAAGTTGACGCGAGGTAAATTGTAGTAGACTGATAGATCGAACACCAAATAAAATAAATAGAGATAAAATGCAGCAAGGTATTTTTGTATTTTTGGTTTAATAGATCTGAATAAAAATGCAAAGGAAAAGTAGATCGCAAGGCAAATATATGAGAAAGAAGACCCGAGGGCCGTAGGTTTCACTAGTGGCTTCTCTCGAGAAAAATAGCAAACAGTGGGTAAACAAATTACTGTTGGGCAATTGATAGAACTTCAAATAATTATGAAGATATCCAGGCAATGATCATTACATAGGCATCACGTCCAAGATTAGTAGACCGACTCCTGCCTGCATCTACTACTATTACTCCACACATCGACCGCTATCGAGCATGCATCTAGTGTATTAAGTTCATGGAAAACGGACTAATGCAATAAGAACGATGACATGATGTAGACAAGATCTGTTTATCTATATGGCGGTAGATATAGATCCCATCTTTTTATCCTTAGTAGCAACGATACATTGATACGTCTCCAACGTATCTATAATTTTTGATTGTTCCATGCAATTATATTATCCATTTTGGATGTTTAATGGGCTTTAATATGCTCTTTTATATTATTTTTGGGACTAACCTATTAACCGAAGGCCCAGTGTCAGTTTTTGTTTTTTTTGCCTATTTCAGTGTTTCGCAGAAAAGGAATACCAGACAGAATCCAAACGGAATGAAACCTTCACGATGATCTTTCTTGGAACAAACACAATCCAGAAGACTTGGAGTTGAAGTCTGGAACTCCGTGAGGTGGCCACGAGGCAGGAGGGTGCTCCCAGGGGGGTAGGCGCGCCTCCACCCTCATGGGACCCATAGAGCTCCACCGACGTACTTCTTTCGCCTATATATACTCTTATACCCTAAAAACATCAGGGGAGCCACGAAACCACTTTTCCACCGCCGCAACCTTCTGTACCTGTGAGATCCCATCTTGGGGCCTTTTCCGGCGATCTGCCAGAGGGGGAATCGATCACGGAGGGCTTCTACATCAACACCATAGCCTCTCCGATGAAGCGTGAGTAGTTAGGTGGCTTCTTCGGAGAGGCTATGGTGTTGATGAAGCGTGAGTAGTTATTAGCTAGGTGGCTTCTTCTCTCACTTTGGTTCTCAATACAAAGTTCTCCTCGATGTTCTTGGAGATCTATTCGATGTAATACTTTTTGCGGTGTGTTTGCCGAGATCCGATGAATTGTGGATTTATGATCAAGATTATCAATGAATATTATTTGGTTCTTCTCTGAATTCTTATATGCATGATTTGATGTCTTTGCAAGTCTCTTCGAATTATCGGTTCAGTTTGGCCTACTAGATTGATCTTTCTTGCAATGGGAGAAGTGCTTAGCTTTGGGTTCAATCTTGCAGTGTCCTTTCCAGTGACAGTAGGGGCAGCAAGGCACGTATTGTATTGTTGTCATCGAGGATAAAAAGATGGGGTTTATATCATATTTCTTGAGTTTATCCCTCTACATCATGTCATCTTGCTTAATGCGTTACTCTGTTCTTATGAACTTAATACTCTATATGCATGCTGGATAGCGGTCGATGTGTGGAGTAATAGTAGTAGATGCAGAATCATTTCGGTCTACTTGACACGGACGTGATGCATATATTCATGATCATGCCTAGATATTCTCATAATTATGCGTTTTATATCAATTGCTCGGCAGTAATTTGTTCACCCACCATAACATATGCTATCTTGAGAGAAGCCACTAGTGAAACCTATGGCCCCCGGGTCTATTTTACATCATATTAGTTTCCCGTCAACTTGCCAATTTCTGTCGCCGTTAATTTTGCAATCTTTACTTTCCAATCTATACAACAAAAATACCAAAAATATTTACTTTACTATCTTTGTTAGATCTCACTTTTGCGAGTGATCGTGAAGGGATTTATAACCCCTTTATCATGTTGGTTGCAAGGTTCTTGATTGTTTGTGCATGTACTAGGTGACTTGCGTGTAATCTCCTACTAGATTGATACCTTGGTTCTCAAAAACTGAGGGAAATACTTACGGTACTTTGCTGCATCACCCTTTCCTCTTCAAGAGAAAACCAACGCATGCTCAAGAGGTAGCATACATACGTGTCGTTTCCCCTTCTGTCACTGGGATCGAGCACCGCAAGATCGAACCCACTACCGGGCACCTCTTCCCATTGCAATATAAATAGATCAAGTTGGCCAAACAATACCCAAATATTGGAGAAGAAATACGAGGCTATAAGAGATCATGCATATAAGAGATCAAAGAAACTCAAATAACTTTCATGGATATAAAAAGATATGATTGATCACAAACTCAAAGTTCAGCAGATCCCAACAAACACACCGCAAAAGAGTTACATCATATGGATCTCCAAGAGACCATTGTATTGATAATTCAGCGAGAGAGAGAGAAAGCCATCTAGCTACTAACTACGGACTCAAAGGTCTACAAGGAACTACTCACGCATCGTCGGAGAGGCACCAATGGAGGTGGTGAACCCCATCCGAGATGGTGTCTATGTTGGATCGGGTGGTTCTGGACTCTGTGGCTGCTGGATGAATATTTCAACGATTGTTCTAGGGTTTCTGGAATATTGTGGTATTTATAGAGCAAAGAAGCGGTCCGAGGGGCACCCGAGGTTGGCGCCTGGCGCGCCCTGGTGGGTTGTGCTTGCTCGAGGCACCCCTAGGTGCAACCAGGGCCCATTGCCTTCCTTCTGGCCCATAAAAAATCATCATGGAGTTTCGTGGCATTTGGACTTTGTTTGATACTGATTTCCCCTGATGTAAAAAACAGCAACTGGCACTTGGCACTATGTCAATAGGTTAGTACCAAAAAATGTTATAAAATGACTATAAAATGATTATAAAACATCCAAGATTGATAATAAAACAGCATGTAACGATCAAAAATTGTAGATACGTTGGAGACGTATCAGCATCCCCAAGCTTAACTCCTACTCGTCCTCGAGTAGGCAGTGGCGGAGCCAGCCCATAAATGCAGCCCGGGCATGACTAAACTGTAACAGCGTGAGCTGCCACCTGCCCAAAGAAATAATTCTTCTAACCATAGATTATCACTAGTGCTTAGTAGTAATTTTTTGGACTAGCCCGGGCAGCTGCCCGGGGTCGCCGAGAGGTGGCTCCGTTACTGCGAGTAGGTAAGTTATAAAAACAGAATTTTTGATGTGGAGTGTTGTTCATCAAGTCATAACATATTATTTTCTTTATAGCATGGACATCTGTACTTTTATGTGATTCAAAGCAATAGTCTAGTTTTGACATAATAATTTAGATACTCAAGCATATCAACAAGCAACCATGTCTTTCAAAATATCAATGCTAAAATAATTTATCCCTAGCACATCATGCTCAAACATTGATCCGTTTATTAAACACACTCCAATATTAACTACACCCAATACTTGAGCACGATCATATTGCCTCCTAGTTGGTGCTTTTTATGAGAGAAGATGGAGACTCAAACTTCAAAATAAAAATTGCATAAAGTAAAAGAAAGGCCCTTCGCAGAGGGAAGTAGGGATTTGTAGAGATGCCAGAGCTCAAAGCAAAAAAATAGAGATAAAAACATTTTGGGAGGTGTATCCATCCCACCAACGAAAACGAGTTAGAGTTCCCAACACTTTCCATGCTAGATATGCCATAGGCGATTCCCAAACAAGAAATAAAGTTTATTCCTTTTTCCACCATTCTTTCACTTTCCATGGCTAGCCGTATCCACGGGTGCCCTCCATACCAACACTTTCCAAGGAATTTATTATTTGACAACATAAAGAAAATTCAAAATTTTGCATTTTGGGACTGGGCATCCCAAAGACCTTTGCCTTACTCTCGTGCAATGACAAGTGAATAAACACTCATCTTGAGAATAACACATCCATCATGGAAAATATTAGCCACCCATTACCGTTCCGCGAGCGAAACAAACACAAAAAAGAGAAGTTTATATTGAAAATTAGAGATGGCACATGCAAATTTGCTTAGAACGGCAAAAGAATACCACATATAGGTAGATATAGTGGACTCATGTGGCAAAACTGGTTTAAAGGATTTTGGATGCACAAGTAGAGGTTGCTACCTCTTGAGCATGCATTGGTTTTCCCTTGAAAAGGAAAGGGTGATGCATCAAAGTAGCGTAAGTATTTCCCTCAATTTTTGAGAACCAAGGTATCAATCCAGTAGGAGGCCACACGCAAGTCCCTCGTACCTACACAAAAATATAAGAACCTTGCATCCAACGCGATAAAGGGGCTGTCAATCCCTTCATGGCCACTTGCAAAAGTGAGATCTGATAGAGATGATAAGATAAATATTTTTGGTATTTTTATGATAAAGATTAAAAGTAAAGATTGCAAAATAAACGGCGACAGAAATAGCTAGTTGACGGAAGATTAATATGATGGAAAATAGATCCGGGGGCCATAGGTTTCACTAGTGGCTTCTCTGAAGATAGCATAAGTATTACGGTGGGTGAACAAATCACTGTCGAACAATTGATAGAAAAGTGCATAGTTATGAGAATATCTAGGCATGATCATGTATATAGGCATCACGTCCGCGACAATTAGACCGAAACAATTCTGTATCTACTACTATTACTCCACACATCGATCGCTATCCAACATGCATCTAGAGTATTAAGTTCATAAAAGCAGAGTAACGCATTAGGCAAGATGACATGATGTAGAGGGATAAACTCAAGCAATATGATATAAACCCCATCTTTTTATCCTCGATGGCAACAATACAATACATCTCGTTTCCCCTACTGTCACTGGGATAGAGCAACGCAAGATTGAACCCAAAGCTAAGCATTTCTCCCATTGCAAGAAAGATCAATCTAGTAGGCCAAACCAAACTGATAATTCGAAGAGACTTGCAAAGATAACCAATCATACATAAAAGAATTCAGAGAAGATTCAAATATTGTTCATAGATAATCTTGACCATAAACCCACAATTCATCGGATCTCGACAAACACACCGCAAAAAGAGTTACATCTAATAGATCTCCAAGAAGATCTTGGAGAACTTTGTATTGAGATGCAAAGAGAGAGAAGAAGCCATCTAGCTAATAACTATGGACCCGAAGGTCTGAGGTAAACTACTCACACATCATCGGAGAGGCTATGGTGTTGATGTAGAAGCCCTCCGTGATCGATTCCCACTCCGGCGGAGCGCCGGAAAATGCCCCAAGATGGGATCTCACGGGTACAGAAGGTTGCTGCGGTGGAAATAGGGTTTCGTGGAGCTCCTCGATGGTTTCGGGGTATATGTGTATATATAGGAGGAAGAAGTAGGTCGGTGGAGCTGCTAGGGGCCCACAAGGGTGGGGGGCACGCCCAGGGGGCAGGCGCGCCTCCCTACCTCGTGGCCGCCTCGCTTCTTTCTTGACGTCCACTCCAAGTCCTCTGGATCACGTTTGTTCCAAAAATCACTCTCCCGAAGGTTTCATTCCGTTTGGATTCCGTTTGATATTCCTTTTGTGCGAAACATTGAAATAGGCAAAAAAAGCAATTTGCATTGGGCCTTGGGTTAGTAGGTTAGTCCCAAAAATAATATAAAAGTGTATAATAAAGCCCATTAAACATCCAAAACAGATAATATGATAGCATGGAACAATAAAAAATTATAGATACGTTGGAGACGTATCAAGCATCCCAAAGCTTAATTCCTGCTCGTCCTCGAGTAGGTAAATGATAAAAACAGAATTTTTGATGTGGAATGCTTCCTAACATAATTTTCTAAGTAATTCTCTTTATTGTGGCATGAATGTTCAGATCCGAGAGATTCAAGATAAAAGTTTAATATTGACATTAAAATTATAATACTTCAAGCATACTAACCAAGCAATCATGTCTTCTCAAAATATCATGGCCAAAGAAAGTTCATCCCTACAAAATCATATAGTTTGGTCATGCTCCATTTTTGTCACACAAGAATACTCTCATCATGCACAACCCCGATGACAAGCCAAGCAATTGTTTCATACTTTAGTAATCTCAAACTATTTTCAACTTTCACGCAATACATGAGTGTGAGCTATGGATATAGCACTATGGGTGGAATAGAATAAAATGATGGGGGTTATGTGGAGAAGACAAAAAAGAGAAAGTCTCACATTGACGCGGCTAATCAACGGGCTAGGGAGATGCCCATCAATTGATGTCAATGCAAGGAGTTGGGATTGCCATGCAACGGATGCACTAGAGCTATAAATGTATGAACGCTCAACAAAAGAAACTAAGTGGGTGTGCATCCAACTTGCTTGCTCAGGAGGACCTAGGGCATTTGAGGAAGCCCATTGTTGGAATATACAAGCCAAGTTCTATAATGAAAAATTCCCACTAGTGTATGAAGGTGACAAAACAAGAGACTCTCTATCATAAAGATCATGGTGCTACTTTGAAGCACAAGTGTGGAAAAAGTATAGTAGCATTGTCCCTTTTTATTTCTCTCTTTTTTGGGGCCTTTCCTTTTTTTGGTCTTTCTCTATTTTTGGGATAATGCTCTATTAATGATGATCATCACACTTCTATTTATTTACAACTCAATGGTTACAACTCGATACTAGAACAAAATATGACTCTATATAAATGCCTCCGGCGGTGTATCGGGATGGGCAATGAATCAAGAGTGACATGTACGAAATAATATGCATGGTGGCTTTGCCACAAATACGATGTCAACTACATGATCATGCAAGGCAATATGACAATGATGAAGCGCGTCATAATAAACGGAACGGTGGAAAGTTGCATGACAATATATCTCGGAATGGCTATGGAAATGCCATAATAGGTAGGTATGGTGGCTATTTTGAGGAAGATATAAGGGGGTTTATGTGTGATAGAGCGTATCATATCACAGGGTTTGGATGCACCGGCGAAGTTTGCACCAACTCTCAAGGTGAGAAAGGGCAATGCACGGTACCGAAGAGGCTAGCAATGATGGGAAGGTGAGAGTGCGTATAATCCATGGACTCAACATTAGTCATAAAGAACTCACGTACTTATTGCAAAAATCTACAAGTCATCAAAAACCAAGCACTACACGCATGCTCCTAGGGGGATAGATTGGTAGGAAAAGACCATCGCTCGTCCCCGACCACCACTCATAAGGATGACAATCAAAGAACACCTCATGTTTCAAATTTGTTACACAACGTTTACCATACGTGCATGGTACGGGACTTGCAAACTTCAATACAAGTATTTCTCAAATTCACAACTACTCAACTAGCACAACTTTAATATCACTATCTCCATATCTCAAAACAATCATCAAGTATCAAACTTCTCTTAGTATTCAATGCACTTATATGAAAGTTTTTATTGTATCCATCTTGGATGCCTATCATATTAGGACTAATTTTATAGCCAAAGCAAATTACCATGCTGTTCTAAAAGACTCTCAAAATAATATAAGTGAAGCATGAGAGATCAATAATTTCTATAAAATAAAACCACCACCGTGCTCTAAAAGATATAAGTGAAGCACTAGAGCAAAATTGTTTAGCTCAAAAGATATAAGTGAAGCACATAGAGTATTCTAATAAATTCCGATTAATATGTGTCTCTCCCAAAAGGTGTGTACAACAAGGATGATTGTGGTGAACTAAAAAGCAAATATTAAAATCATACAAGACGCTCCAAGCAAAACACATATCATGTGGTGAATAAAAATATAGATCCAACTAAGTTACCGATGGACGAAGACAAAAGAGGGGATGCCTTCTGGGGCATCCCCAAGCTTAGGCTTTTGGTTGTCCTTGTATTTTAACTTGGGGTGCCTTGGGCATCCCCAAGCTTAGGCTCTTGCCATAATCCATCAAATCTTGACCCAAAACTTGAAAACTTCACAACACAAAACTTAACAGAAAATCTCATGAGCTCCGTTAGCGAAAGAAAACAAACCACCACTTCAAGGTACTGTAATGAACTCATTCTTTATTTATATTGGCGTTAAACATACTGTATTCCAACTTCTCTTTGGTTCATTACCTCCGATACTAGCCATAGATTCATCAAAATAAGCAAACAACACATGAAAAACAGAATCTGTCAAAAACAGAACAATCTGTAGTAATCTGTATCAAACGCATACTTCTGGAACTCCAAAAATTCTGATATAAATTTCTGGACGTGAGTAATTTGTCTATTAATCATCTGCAAAAATAATAAACTAAATAGCACTCTCCAGTAAAAAGTTGTAGCTAATCTCGTGAGCGCTAAAGTTTCTGTTTTTTTACAGCAAGATCAAAAAGACTTCACCCAACTCTCCCAAAGGTTCTACTTGGCACAAACACTAATTAAAACATAAAATCACATCTAACCAGAGGCTAGATCTAAGATTTATTACTAAAGAGAACTAAAAAGCAAGAAACAAAAATAAAATTGGGTTGCCTCCCAACAAGCGCTATCGTTTAACGCCCCTAGCTAGGCATAAATGCAAGGATAGATCTAGGTATTGCCATAATAATGGTAAGGTAAATCACGAAAACTCATCTCATATTCCCTATGTTCAACAGCAAGTTTTCTTTGTGCCAAGCAAAAGTAATCAAAAGGGCTAAATTTAATGGGACAAAAGTCCCCAAGATCAAGTTCGGGAGGTATGGGTTCCTCCTTTGGCCCCTTATATTGCACAACCAATTCATCATTATAAGTATTCTTTTGGCAATAAGTCATGAGCCTTTGTTCAAGAGAAAAACCTAACCCGTTGTTCTGAATAGCAAAGTAATCATTGAGTTCAGAAATTCTATCAACTAGAACATCGCTAGGAACCTTCTTTCTAAGGTTTTCATTGTAAGCAACATGATCTAAAGATCGTAAACGCATTAAGTCTTCTTGATTAAAAGGGGTAGCTTCTATGGGAGGACGACCAGCGTCCACCCTATAATGCGCAAAAATTTGATTAGTGTCGGGGGTTGGGTGCGACTCATGCCAAAGGATGGCTTATCATGGTGGGGGCGAGTAGAACGTCGCCGGTGCCTGGAAACGGGATGAGGCGAAGGCATGCACGCCGGCGGATCTTACCCAGCTTCAGGGCTCTCCATGGCGATAACACCCCTACTGCTGCACTGCGGGGTCTCCGCATGATCACTATGGCAAAGTGGGTACAAGGTTGCTCCTTGTGCTGTTCGGGGTGAGGAAGGAGAAGGGAACGACTAGCTCTTCTCGTTCCTCTATGTGTGTCTAAAACTATTAGGGTCCAACCTCTTGCATGGGTGCCCCGGGGGGTTTATATAGGCCTACCCCCCAGGGGTACAATGGTAATCTGGCTGGCGCGGGTCCCAGCCGTCTGTCTCGTAGGTCGCCGTCTTCTCTGCTGACTTCTGGGGGCCGCAGACTAGTGGGCCCCGCCGACTGCCCAACATGGGGCCGACAGGCCTTGCCTGCCGCGGGCGGGTCTTGCCGGCTGCGGATTACTGTAGCCGCGCCTCTAATGATGCTAGCTTGGTCATGGGGTCATGGCAACAGTGCCTCCGCCTGACGGGCGATCACTGTCGCCATTTCCCTGTCTCGTTTGGTTAATGGCGTGCGGGCCCGTTGGAGGGGTCGGCCGACTCCTGGGGGCCGACTCCCAACTGGTCCATCTTCCGGCGCTCTCGCCGTCTTCTGCACCCCCGCCGACAGGTGGGTCCCGCCGTCTCTAGGTCGTACAGACAGGCCGTCGTGGGTACAGGGATCTGCCCAAGGGGCTAATGTCAGGGCCGGCGTGGCAACAGTGCCGCGCCGGACGGAGATCTCCGTCAGTACGGCGCACTATGGCCATGCCTACCCTTCGTGAACGGGGCAGGGATGGGCCGCTCGGCGGCCACATCCCATCCCGTCCGTAGTTGCATAGGCAGGAGGTGGTTGGAGTCGCGGGCCGACTCCCCATAGCCGGCTTCTCCGGAAGCCGCCAGTTGGGAGTCGGCTCATCTCGAGGCTGTCTCCGTGACTCGGTGGGGGGAGGCGCCGGCGGCTCTGCCGCCGACTCTCTCGGCGGCTCTTCGTCTTGGGGTCTTGAGGGGCGCAGTCTGCCCCGATGTTTTGAAAGGTCCAGGGGCTCGGGTTTGCCTACCCGTGGCCCATTACTCCGACAGTAGTCCCCGAAGCTGGTGAGGCGCCGAGGGCAACATGTCGAGGAGCCTCAACAGTTTCATCCCTCTGGTGGAAGAATCTGGGCTTGGCTCGCCGTCTTTCTCTTAGGCCGACTAGCTGGAGTCGGACTCGCAGGAGGCCGTCTTGCTCCTCAAAGGGTTTGAAGGTCGTGGAGGGATCCGGGCAGCGTGCCTGATAAGCTTGCAGGCAGCTGCCCGTTGCGGGCCCATCGCGCGACGCCACGCGGCAGGGTCAGTCTGCCCACCCGTGCAGTAACTTCGTGGGTTAAATCATGGGGGGCGTGGGGTACTGGGCGCAGTTAATCCCACGCCCACCCCGTCGGCTTCTCAGCCTATAAGCCTATAAGTAGGCGGGAGGAGGGGGGGCGGCGGAGCACGCGCACCCATCTCCCTGCCTCCCCCGCTTCCTCTTGCTCCTTCTCCTCCTTGCTTCATCTTCCTCTTGCCGCCGCCGCGCAGCACCACGCCACGCCGCGGAGATGAGCTCCTCCTCCGCCGCTGCGCCTCCCGCCGCGCACTCCGGCGTGTGGGACGGCTCCGAGGTGGACGACGACCAAATCGAGTTCCTCTGCCAGACGCGCCGCATCCTCGGCAAGAACCTAGTGCGGACCCGCGCCGCGCCGGCGGGCGAAATAACGCCGGCGCTGGAGGAAGGCGAGCGGGTCATATTCCGCTCGCACCTCATGCGCGGTCTAGGGCTGCCGGCGAGCGGCTTCTTCCGCGCTTTCTTGGAGTTTCACGGGCTCTAGCCGCACCACCTCACTCCGAATACGGTGGTGCTGCTGGCTGCCTTCGCCGCCTTGTGCGAGGGCTTCCTCGGCGTTCTCCCCACCATCAAGCTGTGGGGATTCTTCGATCAAGCTCGCACGCGCGCCGCCGGCGTGCAGCTCTGTCGGCACCTTCATCGCGATGCAGAGGCCGGTGGGCGACAACCCTTTCCCCGCCATCCCGCTGATCAAGTCGGTGAAGATGTGGCAGCGCTCCTACTTCTACGTGAAGAACATCGCTCCGGAAGGCGACTGGGTCAATCTGCCGCTTTACGAAGCCGGCGTGTTGGCGGGGCGGCTCCCCAGCTGGTCCCATCGGGCCAGGACGCTGACTCCTGCAGGCGTCGCCGCTGTCGCGCGACTCGAGTCTTGGCGACGCATCGGAGGGCTGGCCCAGGGGCCGACTTCTTGCCGCCGCCGTGGCCGCGCCGAGTCCTTCCGCTCAAGGCCGACCTCATCGATCCGCCGGATGGCGGCCACCGGGACAGTCGGCTGTGCTCCAAGGACATGCCCCACGCGGAGGTGGCAGACACGGTGAACTTCATGGCGAACTGCAATCTTATGGCGGATTGGCAGTTTGGCAAGGAGCCATACTCGCGCGCCAACCCCCCACCTGTGGTAGGTCATCTTTTTTCCTCTTCTGTTTTCTTTTTCAGTCGAATCCGTCTTCTTATCTTTTTTGGTTTTTTCCGAGTCAGAACCCCCTCATGCAGCCCTCAGCCGGCACCACGGGGCCGGCCCGTGAGTTCGTCCCCGATCGGGTGGAGAGCGACGTCGACGACCCTGACTTGGGGGCGGCGGTGATGGAGGCCGATGCCGAAGGAGGAGGAGGAGGAGGAGGGGCCGGCGACTTCAGGCCTTCGACTACCTTCGCCGACTGGCCTGAAGATGACGGCGAGAGGGAAGTCGTCCCCCGCCGCCAACCGAAGGTCGGCCATCCGAGCGCGAGTTCCTCCGCGGCTTAGGTGGTCGGGCGGCCAAGAAGCGCCGGGCCAGCCGAGCTCGCTAGGCGGCGGCGAAAAATTTAAGGGGCGGCCGCCACGACCAACGGGAAGAGGCGGTCATGAAAACTAACCGCTTCCACAAGGAAGTGAAAAAGCCGCCTCTGGTCTCAGCGTAAGTGCTTTTACTTTGTCTTGTTTTCTTCTGATTCATCTTGTCCAAATCTTTACATGTTTTTTTTCGCATCAGGGCTCCCCTTACTTTAGAGAGGGTCGCCGCCGCCTCCGTCATGGGGTCGGCAGAGACGTCCGCCAATACTCGGCGGATTGACCCCGCCGCCGACCTCCGGGAAGCGACGGAGCGGAACGCGCAGGAGAAGCACGACGAGGAGGAGGCTGCCCGCCTAGAGAAGGCGGAGGCCGAGAAGGCGGCGGCTTCCACCCAGAGGAAGCTGGAGGAGGCCGAAGCCGCCGTCGCAGCTAAGCGGCGAGCCGAGGAGGCCGCGCACCTCCAATCGGCGCTGCTCGTCACCCCGCTGAGCACTGCGCCGCCGCCGCCGGAGTTCACGAGGCAGACGGAGGGAGCCGGCAGCGAGTTCCCCGTCATGGAGAGGGAAGGCGGCGAGACCTCCCTGTCGGGCACGGCCGTGCCGCCCCCGCCGCCTCCGCCGCCGGCCGAGGCGCGAGGTAAACAGCCGGCGGACCGCTTTGTGCCGCCGGCCGATGACGAAGCTGTGGCGAGCTGCTCCTTCAAATCGCCTCGCCCGGTAGCGCCGCCGTCTTGAGAAAGCGACTTAAGCGCCACACCCTTTGGAGACCGCGCCGCCAGCTCGGCCATTCGAGGCGCCGAGGCGACAAAGCGCCGTGCCGTTGGGTGGAGTGCGAGGCGGCATCGTCCGCTGAACACGGCGCTTACGGGCGTCCATGCGAAGCTGCAAGCTGAGGGCGACGCCATCCAGAACTGCACCAAGGCACACCTGGCGTCGTGAACCGCCGTGCGGGTATGTTTCTTCTTTGAGTTTTTTCTTGTTCTTCTCTGTGGGGTCGCGCCAGTGCACCCACTGGGTGTAGTCCCCGAGTTTCAGGCCGGCTGCTGAGCAGGCGGCTCGGAACTCTATCTGTTGATTTCCAAGTTTTTACCTTTGTCTGAAATGCTTATCGCAGGAGTATCACAACCTCCGCGCCACTGCCTTCAACCGCAATGTTGAGGAGCTGGGCAAGCGGACTGCCGACTTGTCGAGGAGCCGAGGTGAGTCTTCTTTCTTCTTGGGCGCACAAGCGCCCAGCGGCTGTAATCCCGAGATTCGGTCCAAGCTGGCGAAAGTCGGGCGGATCTTCCTGGCGACCTTCTTAGTTGACAACTTAACGTCCTTTTTCTTTTTATCCTCCAGAGGCCAACGCCATTCTCCGACGGCAGCTGGGCGCAGCCGACACCGCCTTGCGCGCCAAAGGGGAGGAGTGCAGCAAGCTCGCCGCAGAGCGTGACCTGCTGGCTACGCAGCTCCGGCTTCCATGAAATCGAGGACATCGTCGACGATGAGTTTCTTTACTTTCCTCCTTTGGGCCGCCGACTATGGGTCAGGCTGACTCCTGGTCTTTTGACTTGCTTCTTTTCCGTCTTGGCAACCTTCTTCCCCGGCCATACGCAGGCGGCCAATCAAGCCATCAAGGCTGATCGCAAGGCGCGGAGGGCGAGTGGTGCTGAGATCGCTGCCAACACCCCCAGACTCTTGACGAGCAACTTCTGAGCATTGAGGCTCGTCTGCGGCCGGCCCATCGGATGCTGCGCCGGCTTCAACATGTCGGCGCCAGTGATTGCTGCCCTATGGCGGACATTCGGCTCTGCGTACTCGGTCGGACTGCCGGTGGCTGGAAATCGCGGTGGCGTCTTGAGGCTGGAAGGTTCCACGGCCCGGCTGGGCGCGCGGGCCTTGGAATTCGTCAAGCGTGGTATCGAGGCTGGATCTGGACGGCTGGCGCGTTCGGTCGAGCTCGGCGAGCTGCTGGCTGCGGAAGACGCCCTCGTCGGCGTCTTGATGGCGATCGCCGACTATCTGGACACCAGCGTCTTCGTCCCTAAAAGCGGGCTGAGGACGGCGGGAGCGCGCCGGAGTGGTTGAGATGAACCCGGATTCACACGAGACTTCGGCGGAGGTGATCGGCTCCAGCGCCGAGGAGGAAGGCAAGCGGAGGAGCGAGAGGCGAGATGGGCGCCCGGAAGAGCGAGGCGGGCGACCAGCCTCGGCTCGACCCGCGCCTCCGGCAACCAGCCGCGCCCGTCTGGGCGGTGCCGCGAAGATGATCAAGCCGAGATGCCCGGCCCGGCCGCCTGGCGCTGACACGCCGTCTCCTTCGGCCCTCCAAACCCGTCTGCCGCTTCCTAGGCTGCTGTCTTGCCTTTATTTTTCTCTGCTTTGATAGTCTTTGAAAAAACTTGTTAATTCGCACAATTCCACCCGCAGGGTGTATTTTGAACTTCTGCTCGAAGATTCGGCCAAAGGCCTATGCTGTGTAAATATTATCCTAATTCTATTATTTCCTTGCTCATTGCTCTTGTGGCTCTTTCCTTTGCCGCCTTCCCTTGTTCGCCGTCTTGCCCGTCGGACAACTGCTCTGCGGACTGCCGTTTGGATCAAGTGCTTGGCTACTCTTTGGAAGGCAAGTACTTGGCCGTTTTTTAGAGTCTTTTAAACAAGTTGGATAGAAAGCGGCAAGCCGACCACTCAAGAGTCGGTTTTTGCAAAAAGGGGCTGGAAGCCGGCTTAAGCTATGTTTAAGCTTTGGGTCCTTAGCCATTTTTTATGTGGGCACCCATTCTTCCTTACTCCTGCCCACCAAACAGTCGCTCTGCGAGCTGCGGCTTCTGACAGGAGACGGCTTTAGGCACCGCACACTACTTGTCCGACTGCGGGAAGCATTTCATAAGCATAAGTGGCGAGTCCCCGGCCGACTAGTCGAACCCGGTGCCAAGCGGCATAACAAAAAGTAACATACTCGAAGGCATAATTCTTATCATCTGAGATAACAAAAAGGGCGGTCCCAGCTCGCTCTCGAAGCTCAAATCTTAATACTTTAACACAAAAGGTAGCGTGGTACATCTGCATCAAGCTGTAAAATCTTTGGAGAAGATTAGCATTCCATGGCCGTTCCGTCTCTTTGCGGAGTCATCCCTCTTGCGTGCTCGGGGCTTACGGCGTCGATCGGTAGTAGAGTCGTTGCTTGACACTGGCGATAATGAAGGGGCATTCCCAAAGGCACCGAGCGGCTTGTCTTGGCGGCTGTTCATTGGATCAGCCGGAGCACAAGGTCGCCCTCTTGGAAAGATCTCGGCTTGACCTTCTGTTGTAATGCGGCGCGAGCTCTGCTGGTAGATCTTTGGACGGCTAAGTGCCAACAACCGGCCCTCTTCAGCAGATCGGCGCCGTCTTGGCGTGCTTCTTCCGCTTCCTCCTCGGTGTACATGGTGACTCGCGAAGTCGAACTCTATATCCGTTGGGATGGCGGCTTGGCACCGTACCGAGGAAGAAGGGTGTGAAGCCGTTGACTTGTTTGAAGTCGTCGCGCAAACTCGAGAGGACAGTAGGCAACTCCTCAAGCCAACAACCGGCGAGCGCTCCGATGGTTCGATCGATCGAGGCTTGATGCGAACGAGGATGATGCCGTTTTCTCGCTCCACTGGCCGTTTGACTGCGGATGGGCAACGGACGCTAAGTCCAGTCGGATGCCTTGCGTCGCGCAGAAACGGGCCAGGGCGCCTTTGGCAAAATTTGTGCCATTGTCGGTGATGGTGTTGTGTGTTACGTCGTACCGAGTCGTGATGTCGGCGATGAAAGTCACTGCAGTAGGACCATTCAACTTCTTGATGGGTTTTGCTTCTATCCACTTGGTGAACTTGTCCATCGCGACAAGTAAGTGAGTCAGGCCGCCTCGTGCTGCTTTGAATGGTCCCACCATGTCCAGGCCCCAAACAGCAAAGGGCCAGGCGATGGGGATAGTCTTGAGTGAGGAAGCCGGCTGAAACGGCTTGGAGCGAAACATCAGCACCTGCATTTTGAACTAGTTCCTTGGTCTCTTCTAGGGCAGTTGGCGAGAAGAAACCGTGTCGGAAGGCTTTGGCGGCAGTGCTCTTGAGGCCGCATGGTGGCCGCCTTGATGAATGTCTTGAGAATCGCTTTGCCTTGCTCGGCTCGGCCTGTATTTGGTAGACACGGTGGCCTGCGCTGACCAGCTCTCTGTTGACTATAGTGTAGGCTGCCGCTCGGCGTTGTACTTGCCGAGCCAAGATTTCATCGGTTGGTAGCTCTCCGCTTACTAGGAACTTCAGGATGGGCTGGGCCCATGAGGGTGCTGCTATTTCTTCAATTGCCAGTACTGCCACTTGGACGAGGGCGGCTGGGCTGGGAGGCGGCGGGCTGGAGTCCGCAACCGCTTGCTGGGTTGATGAAGTCCCCGGGCCGACTGGTGCAGTCCCCGGGCCAAGTTCTGGAGTCTTCGCAATGGTCGCCCAGATCCGGGCAACCGATCATGGCATTCAGGGGCCTCGGCAAGAAATCTCGTGCCGTCTGCTTTGAGGCTTTGGAGTCGGATCCGACTTCTTGAGGGGGGCACAAAAATGGAGTCCGATTCTGGTGGCGGCAGCGGATGGCTTGAGGATGCGTTGAAGGCGGCGCGGATGGTATTACTGGCGGGTGGAGCCGATTCTTGCAAGGGTATCTGCTTGGTCGTTGTCGTTTCTTAGCACGTGGAGGAACTTCGCACCCTCAAAATATCCACTCAATTGCTGTACCAGAAGCGGTAGCTTGCCATGTTTGCATCTTTGGCGTCGATCGCGGATGACTGTTGGACCACCAAGTCGAGTCGCCATAACACGGATCCGGCGAATGCCAAGTTCTTTGGCAAGCGAAGCCGTGAATGAGCGCCTTGTATTGGCGGCGTTATTGGAAGCGGCGAAATGGATCTGCAGCGCATACTTGAGCTTATCGCCTTTGGGGAAGTGAGGACAACGCCGGCTCCCAAGCCGGTGCGCATCTTGGAGCCATCGAAATGCATCCGTCAATGGGTGGAGTTAATTGGCGGCGTCTGCGAGTCTCGGCCCGGTCGGCGAAATCGGCCAATGCTTGCGACTTGATGGCGGTGCGGGGCTGGTAATAGATTCTATGGCCCATTTGGCCACTCGGCCAGAAGCATCTCGGCTTTGATGATCTCGGCTAGTGGGGCTGAGAAAACCACAGTGATTGGATGCTCTTGAAAGTAAGGCTTCAACTTCTTGGCGGCAAAGTGCACGCCAGAGCACATCTTACGGTAGTGGGGTAGTTACGCTTGGAGGTCGTGATGCCGCTCGGGTAATATCTGGTCTCTGGATAGGTAGCGCCTTGCCTTCCTCCTTGCGCTCGACTACAATGGTGTCTTGACTACCTAACTGGTGGCGGCAATGTCTGAACATGGGCTCCTTGGGAGTCGGGGCCGCCCGGCCGCAGGGGAGTAGTCGAGCATTTTCTTCAAGCGGAGAAAAGCTTCATCCGCCTTGTGGTTCCATTCGAAGAAGGTGGTCTTCTTCATGAGCTGGTATAAAGGGAGAGCCTTCTCGCCCAACCGGTGATGAATCGGTGATGGGCGTAAACAGCGGTGAACTTTGCACATCTAGCGATCGGTGGGGTACTTCCATCCTCTCGATGGCCTTGATCTTCACAGGTTGCACTCTATGTCGCGTTCGAGACCAGAAACCAAGGAGTTGGCGGTGGTACTCGACGCACTTCTCGAGGTTGAGCTTGATCTGGAATCGGCGCGAGTTCTCAAAGGTCTCCTTGAGGTCTTCCGGCAGGTTCCTCGCTTTTCCGTCTTCACCACTACATCGTCCACGTAGGCGTGGGCGTTTTACCGAGCTGCTTGAGGAGGCGCTTCGCATCTGGCGCTGAAAGGTGGCGTCGACATTCCTTAAGCGAGCGTCATGGTCACGTGGCGAAGGCTCCAAACAGCGTGATGAAGGCGGTCTTGATCATCGGCGGATTCAGTTTGACTGGTGATATCCTGAATATGCATCTAAAGCTCAACAGCTCGCATCCGATTGTGGGGTCTATCACGATCAATTCTCGGCGAGCGAACGGGTCCTTAGGGCAAGCTTTCTTTGAGGCTTGTGTAGTCAATACACATCCGCCTTTGCTTGTTCTTCTTGATTACCAAGACCGGGTTTGCTAACCATTACGGAAAGAACACTTCCATGATGAAACCGGCTGCTAGGGCCGGGCTATCTCTTCTCCAACAACTCTTCTCTTCTCTTGACGGGCGGCGCAAGGGCTGCTGACGACGGCTTCACATCGGATCGGACATGTAACTTGTGCTCGGTGAATTCCGTGGTACACAGGCATGTCTTTAGGGGACCATGCGAAAATGTCGATTCTCACGGAGGAAATTGTGAGCTTCGCCTTCCTATTTATTGTCAAGGTTTGCACCTATGACGACGTACCTCTCCGGTGCTCGGGTCCAAGGGTATCTTCTTTGTTTCTTTGGCGGCTTGAGCAGGCCCTCGACTTCCGACTCCTTGGGGTTGGGCGATATTTCGAGGCTACTTGCCACCATCGCCACAACCCGATCAAGCCCGCTTCTCGGCTGCGATCACCATGGACTCGGCCCGATCGCTTCGGCTGCACAAGCGGACGACTTTACGTAGTCGCCGGCTCGGTCGAAATCCTTGGAACTTGGCATCTTCATCTTGAGGTAGGCGTAGTGGGGACCGCCATGAATTTAGCCAAAGCAGGTCGGCCAAGCAAGGCATGGTGCAGGCTTTCGAGGTCCATCACTTGAACCAAACTGGCTCGGCGGCGAAATGATCTTTGTCCCCAAAGAGGGCGTCTATCGAGATCTTGCCGATCGGTGGCAGGAAAGGCTGGTACAATACCGTGGAACACAGTCCGGCTGCTCTGAAGCTATCTTTGCTTGATTCCTAACTTCTCCATCGTGTCCTTATGCGGGATGTTGATGCTGCTGCCTCCGTCTATCGGCGACTTTCGCGAGAAGCGGCGGCCCATCCGTGGCAAGGGTGGCTCCCAAGACCAGGCATAGGGCCGGATTCGCATCACCTCACGGGTGATCAGCTCTGCTCAAGCGATAGGCTTTTCCGGACGGTGCATGAACCGGAGTATCGATGCTCTGCATTCACTTCTTCTTCTTTGCGGCCGCTTTCTTTGCGTCGGTCGTCGGCCACACTAGTGAACACCACATAAGCTCCATGTTCTTCTGGGTACTCGTGTTGCACTGCGCCGACTGGCTTGACAGCCCGCTGCTGGGGCGGCGGTGGAGGCGGCGGCCCAGCAGGCCTGGGAGGCAGGAGGCCGTCTCCCTTGGCGATCCTGGTGAGCCAGTGACATTTCCGGGTGGTGTGGTTTGACGGCTTCGCGCCGCTATGAAACTTGCAGGGTCCATCTAGAGTCTGCTCGTAAGAGAAGGCCGGCAACCAGTTGGACTTGCCGCCTTTACATCGCTTGGCGGAGGCTGCCCTCGGCTGCTGGTCTTGTTATCGCCACTGCCGGCTCTTGGAAGCCGGCTGTGGCCTTGCACTTGTGATTGTTACATTCTTTGTCGCCGATTGGTGTCTCCCGGAGTTACGGGAGCTGAGAGTCACCTTGCCGTCACCGACTTCAATCTCCGTCTTCATGGAGGAGTCGGCTGTGGCGTGCTTATGCTATGATTAGCAGCTCGTCGAGGGTCTCCGGCTCGTCATAAAGGAGCTTGTGCTTGAGGAGGTGCCTTCTCTGCACCCGGCGGTGAAGTACTCGATAGCTTGCACCTCGTGCACGCCCTCGCAGGAGTTCCGGAGCTCGGCCCAGCGCGTGAGGTAGTCGCGAGTCGACTCGTTGGGGCCTTGCACGCACAAGGAAAGCTGGCGAGGCTTGGGAGGTCGCTTGTACATGCTCGTGAAGTTGCGGACGAAGGCCTCGGTGAAGTCGACCCAGCTGTTGATGCTGCGGGGCTTCAGGCTGTTCAACCATGTCCGGGCCGTGCCCTGGAGCATGAGGGGAACATACTTCACGACAACACGCTTGTTGCCGTTCGCTATGTTGATGGCCGTGGAGTAGTCAACTAGCCAGTCTTCCGGCTTTACGGAGCCGATGTACTTGGGCGTGTCTCGGGGGAGTGTGAACCCTCGGGGGAAGGGCTCGTCTCGGATGCGAGGTCCGAAACAGGGCAGGCCCAACTCGTCTTCTTCTTCCAGCGCCAGGGATCATGGAGTCGGTCGATCCGGTGGTGGGCGTCGTTTTCTCCGACTCCCTCTCGGCGGCCAAGGCGGTCGCCGAGAGTCGGATGCTCGATGGGTGGCGGGGAGACTCGCCTTTCTTTGCGGGGAGGAGGAGGCAGATAGTCGTCCCATCGCTCCACTGCTCTTGGGCGGCCATCTTGGTCGCGCTCGATGGAGATGTGAGTCCGACTGTGGCTGACAGCCGGATCCTTGTTTTTTCTTCCACGGACTCCGCCAGTCGGCGTCCGAGATGTCGCGCCTTGATCTCGGCGGGGAGGCAAGTCGTCGTTACGTCGTTCTTGGCGCCTCGTGCGGCAGCGGCCTCGTCTTCTTGCGGCGGCAGCGTCGAGAACTCTGGACTCGCTCCGTCATCAGGCGGCGCTCCTCACCCTCGAAGTTGTCTAGCTCGTCCGCCGCCGCCTGGGCCGCGCGGATGTTCTCCGCGGGCGTGGCGTACACAGGGCGATTGGCCCCGAACAGGTTGGGGATGGCTACGCCGCGCTGCTGGACCGCGCCTAGGCGGCTAGGCCCAGTCAGGGCCGGCGAGCCGCCTACAGCGCGATCCATCTCACGCTGGTAGGCTTCTGACAAGCATCTCATGCTTGCCAGCTTCCTCGCGCCTTCAAGGAGCTGAAGGCAGCGTGCCTCCAGCATCTCGGCGTCAGCGTCTTCCGGGATAGGCGCGGTCACGTCTTGTAGAGCCGCGTCAAGAGGGTCATGAGCTCCTTCGCGGGAACGCTTGCCATGACCGATGACGAGCACTTCCGTGACGGTGCTTCCGCCGCTCTCCGCGCGAGGGAGCGGCTCATCGTAGACCACCACGTTGGTGGGAGCAGCGTCGAACAGCGGTGTCGGTCGACCAACATCCGGTCGGTGGAGCCCACGGACTCCAAGTCCGTGGCAGGCTCGCCAGCGGCGTGGAGTTGTTCGAGGAGGCCCGCGAGGAGGCTCTCGGGGCCGCCCGTGCTGCGTCGGATGCAGGCTCGTCGGAAAGGTGAACCTCGCCGACAAGTTGGCGAGTAGCTGGCGCGAGCGATCTCGGCGCCGTGCAGCGCCGTCGCGCAGAACTCCATCTGGCGTGCGGGCTGGCTGCGCTTCGCCAGGAGGAAAGGGTTCCCGTCGAGCAGGTCTCCGGATGGCGGTGCACCTTGCCCCACGGTGGCGCCAATTGTCGGGGTTGGGTGCGACATATGCCAAAGGATGGCTTATCACGGTGGGGCGAGTAGAGCGTCGCGGTGCACAGAAGCAGGATGAGGCGAAGGCATGCGCGCCGGCGGATCTTACCTAGCTTCAGGGCTCTCCGTGGAGATAACACCCCTACTGCTGCTCTGCGGGGTCTCCGCATGATCACTATGGCAAAGTGGGTACAAGGTTGCTCCTTGAGTTGTTCGGGGTGAGGAAGGAGAAGGGCATGGCTAGCTCTTCTCGTCCCTCTATGTGTGTCTAAAACTATTAGGGTCCAACCTCTTGCATGGGTGCCCCGGGGGGTTTATATAGGCCTACCCCCCGGGGGTACAATGGTAATCCGGTTGGGCGCGGGTCCTAGCCGTCTGTCTCTTAGGTCGCCGTCTTCTCCGCCGACTTACAGGGGCCCTTGAGACTAGTGGGCCTGCCGGCGGCCCAACATGGGGCCTCTGGGCCTTCCCTGCCATGGGCGGGTCTTGCCGGCTGCGGATTCTGTAGCGCGCCTCTAATGGCGCTTAGCTTGGTCATGGGGTCATGGCAGCAGTGCGCCGCCGCTGACAGGCGATCCTTGTCGACATTTCCTGTCTCGTGCAGTTAATGGCGTGCGAGGCCCGTGGGAGGGGCGGCCGACTCTGAGGCCGACTCCCAGCAGGTCCGTCTTCGGCGCTCTCGTCTTCTCACCCCCCCGCTGACAGTGGGTCCCGCCGTCTCGGGTCGTCAGACAGGCCGTCGTGGATGCGAGGATCTGCCCAAGGGGCTGATGTCGAGGGCAGCGTGGCAACGATGCGCGCGCCGGACGGAGATATCCGTCGATCTGGCTGCTGTGGCCATGCACGCGCTTCTTCGTGAGCAGGGGCAGGGATGGGGTAGCAGCGCCCACATCCCATCCGTCCGTGGTTGCATAGGCGGGAGGTGGTTGGAGTCGCGGGCCGACTCCCCATAGCCGGCTTCTCCGGAAGCCGCCCGATTGAAGTCGGCTCATCTCGAGGCCGTCTCGGGACTCGGTGGGAGGGCGATCGGCGGCTCTGCCGCCGACTCTCAGAAGGCGGCTCTTCGTCTTGGGGTCTTGAGGGGCGCAGTCTGCCCTGATGTTTTGAAAGCTCCAGGGGCTCGGGTTTACCTACCCATGGCCCATTATTCCGACAATTAGCCTCTTTCACTACAAATCTGAACTCATGTGCCAAAAAGATAGTAGCCGCTTGCTTAACAGAAGAATGCTCGATATTGGAAAACTCTAGAAAAATCCTTTGTATGCAAGGATGCATATGGATAAATTCTCTTTCAAGTTCAACTACGAGCAAGGATATAGCATCCGCAAGACTACTGGTTCTATGAATAATAGACCGACCCATAGAGGGTAGGGAACCGACACAAGTAAAGAAATCTTGAATAACTCCTTTCCCAATAATATTACCGCTACCAGTCCGAAACTTTTTAGTGTGTAAAATAGTAGGATATTCTAGAGGATCATCAAAAACATCAAAGTTTTCCATATTATTATCCTTATCAACGATAACCTCCCCAGTTTCAGACATGACGGCAGCACAGAGAACAAACACACAAGAAACAAGCGAAAAAGAGGCGAACGGAAAGAGAGGGCGAATAAAATGGCAAGGGTGAAGTGGGGGAGAGGAAAACGAGAGGCAAATGGCAAATAACATAATGCGAGGGATAAGAGTTTGTGATGGGTACTTGGTATGTCTTGACTTGTGCGTAGACTCCCCGGCAATGGCACCAGAAATCCTTCTTGCTACCTCTTGAGCATGCGTTGGTTTTCCCTTGAAGAGGAAAGGGTGATGCAGCAAAGTAGTGTAAGTATTTCCCTCAGTTTTTGAGAACCAAGGTATCAATCCAGTAGGAGGACACACGCAAGTCCCTCATACCTACACAAACAAATAAGAACCTTGCAACCAACGCAATAAAGGGGTTGTCAATCCCTTCACGGCCTCTTGCAAAAGTGAGATCTGATAGAGATAATAAGATAAATATTTTTGGTATTTTTATGATAAAGATTAAAAGTAAAGATTGCAAAATAAACGACGACATAAATAGTTAGTTGATGGAAGATTAATATGATGGAAAATAGACCCGAGGGCCATAGGTTTCACTAGTGGCTTCTCTCAAGATAGCATAAGTATTACGGTGGATGAACAAATTACTATCGAGCAATTGTTAGAAAAGTGCATAGTTATGAGAATATCTAGGCATGATCATGTATATAGGTGTCGGTGTCAAAACCGGCGGATCTCGGGTAGGGGGTCCCGAACTGTGCGTCTAGGAGGATGGTAGCAGGAGACAAGGGACACGATGTTTTTACCCAGGTTCGGGCCCTCTCGATGGAGGTAAAACCCTACTCCTGCTTGATTAATATTGATGATATGGGTAGTACAAGAGTAGATCTACCACGAGATCGAGAGAGCTAAACCTAGAAGCTAGCCTATGGTATGGTTTGTTTTTAGTCCTATGGACTAAAACCCTCCGGTTTATATAGACAGGAGGGCTAGGGTTACAGTCGGTTACAATGGGAGGAGATCTACATATCCGTATCGCCAAGCTTGCCTTCCACGCCAAGGAAAGTCCCATCCGGACACGGACGAAGTCTTCAATCTTGTATCTTGAGTCCGAGTCGGCGAAGGTTATAGTCCGGCTATCTGGACACCCCCTAATCCAGGACTCCCTCAGTAGCCCCCGAACCAGGCTTCAATGACGATGAGTCCGACGCGCAGATTGTCTTCGGCATTGCAAGGCAGGTTCTTCTCCAAATTCCGTGTACCTGTTGAATAGTGTCCGACTTCTTATGAATATTGCGCTCCTTGGCTTCCACGCCCAATAATGGCCATCTTCCACGTGTCAGACGAATGCGAAAAGCCAGGGTGTTTTTACATTTACCCCCCTAGCTGTGTAAATGAGCTGCCTTTTAAAGAGACGAGGATCTAGATCCAAATCACACCATCTTCCCTTCGCGAGCATTCATCGGAGCGCATCCGACAGAGATCCATTCCATCATGGCCGGTCGGCGCGCTCCTCCTCTCGCCCTCCCAGCCCTCGGCACTGGAGATTGGGAGATGCTCGTCCCTTACAATGAGCTAGTGGCGCTCAAGCCAAGGGGTTTCTCCCCAGCCTACATGGTCCTGTTAAGGCCGGGCTTGCCACCTATAATGGTGGAGAGCAAGCGGGCGTCCCAATCCCTCCAAGGAGAGCGGGTCTGCCTTGTCCCTTATTTGATAAGAGGCTCAATTTCCAATTCATCCGTTTCTCAGGGGCTCCTGAAGTTCTCGGCCTCCGGTTGCACAACCTTACGCTTTGCCTCCATATTGCATATTGCGGGCTTTGTAGCCCTTCTGGCGGTTCTTGGGCATCGAGGCCATTTCGCCTAATGGAAGAAGCTGTTACGCCTTGTGCCCCGTTCTCGAAGAATTCATATATCAAGTGGGCGGAGCAGTATGGCGCATCGCGGGACGGATATCTATCCGGAACCCCAAAGAAGGCGTCCGAAGATTGGCCTTCAGAATGGTTTTACATAGAAGATGTCCCCTTGCCGGATCCTGTTCGGATCGGCCTCCCCAAGTTTGATAATGCTCCCTTGACAAAGCGCCTGAGTTGGCGTCCATGGAGCCCTCAGAAGGAAAATGACAAGGACGTTCTTTATTTGATGGGCCGGATAAGGCTGTTAGCTCATTCCGGACTGACCATGATCGAGGTCATGGCCACATGCATTATCACGGGGGTGCAGCCGCTTGATATAGAGGCCACCCATGTGGGACTTCAATGGGAGGATGATGCCACCGCTGCGGCCGTAAGAGGCGGAATCGGTTGCCGCTCTGACGAAGATCTTGTCCGCATTGTACAAGGGAGAAGAGGAGGAATTCCTCCGCGTCAATTCTCAGGGCGGATTTTCTATGTACAATCCTCCAAGCTGGGTAAGTGGACACTTCTTTTTGCCATCCGTTCCATATTCCCATAGTCAAGTACCTTATCTTGTGATTTCGACGCAGGAATTGCGCCGGGCCGTAAAGGATATAAACAGCCCTCCTCCAAAACCTAAGGATCCGGAATGGTCCCTCGATCCGGCCTCCCAAGAGGATCCAGACATATCCGTGGAGCTGATCGATGGGGTATTTTACCAACTGAGCATCGAAAATGCCTTGGTGGCTATTACAGCCGATTATCCTGGACTGCTCCCCCCTCACAAGTAATTGAGACCGAAGTCCTAATACTTAGAAGATGATCCATCTGTGCTTATTTTTTATCATTGTATATCAATGGTGTTTCGCAGGGGAGGATCTTGAGGCGGAATGCCGAGCCTGCGGCGACTAGCCAACAAGGGACCGCGAGGGTGGGTAGGCTAAAGAGACACGCAGTCCGGGTCGAGGCACCGGCGCGCATGATAGTAGCGCTGCCTTATTCAAAGGTATTATTCTTACGATGCATACTAACGCCTGTGCTCTCCTTTTTTAGGAAAAAGAGGGCTCGCCGGACTATATCCGGAGAGATTGCCAATCGCGCCTCCACCAGCTAGGCTCCAAAGCCAGGTCCAGAAGCAGAGGCGAACACAAGGCGTGTGTCGGACGCTCCTCCGACAAAGGATGCGGACAGACTGTCCGCCACCAATTCCGAGGTGGAAAGTGCCATGAATCACAGGCGCCGCCGGATAGTTCTTTGCAACGCTTGTTTCTCCCAAGAGGCATTGGGCGCCTTCAATTGGGAGATCGTGCCTCCGTGCCGCTCAAAATGGTCTAGCGAGCCACGGGCGGTATGTGAAAGACATACGGGTAGAAAATTTGATGGTTATATATGTCATGGCCCCGAGACTTGAAACAGTTAGAATAACTGATTTAAGGATCATTTGTTATCATGATCTTCTGAAAAAGAATACCCAACTGTCCCGGAGTGGAAGATTGCAAACCCAACTTGAGGCCGCACTAGCCACGGCGGGGGAGGCCAAGGAGACCCCTACGGTAATATATGCTTTGAAAGATAAGTATGTTGTGAAGTGCGGCGTGTGCAACGTCGACAATAACATTGCAGATGGCGCGGAGTAGATCCGGACAAACAACAACTCTTGCGCGGTTAAAGGCGGCGAGAGCATCTTACGAAGGTGAGGCGGGAAGAATAATCTCCAAGATGCCCACACCCAGCCGGGTGAGGAACTAAAGGATGTTCGTGCCCGGTAGCCGGACTCCGTGAAGGAGAATCAGCGGCTTGGCGCGACATGTTTAATGGCGCTTGAGCGAACTTTGAAAAAGAGTTCGGCGAGAAGTCGACTAACAGATTTATATGCAGTAGGTATGCTCACGGTGTCGTCTTGCGGAGAAATGCCGGTTCTCGGGTGACCTTCTTCGAGCTCTTACAACTGCAGGACGAGTTGGCCGGTGATGAAAAGCGTCGCCCAGGCCTTATGGCCATTTGTCTCCATGCGAAGGCCTTGGAGAGCTTGTAGAAGAGCTTAAGGGGCGCGGCGCTTCCGATTATGGAAGATATCGGCCTGCCGTCAAAGGCGCCATGGAGGCCTAGGCCATGGTGAAGGCAGCGGTACACGAAGGTGACCCAAACCACATGGCGAGTCGGACTGTGGGGGCCGATGGGAAGGAGATCCTGTGAGCTTAGTGTGCGGCCAAGTAGAGTTGGCGCCAATATTCCCAACAGGTTTGTAAACTAGACAGCTGTTGGATGGTAATGAAGAGGAATATGCTCGATCAAATTGACTATGTAATTTAAGATGACATGTAAAATGCCTTCTAGCGGATTGTAGATCGTTTGTCATGGCGGACCTTTTAAGCCGACCTCGGGACCCGATAGTCGGAGTGTGTCCGAATACCCTCTTGGTTATGTAAGAACGGGGCATGCATGGAGACCAGCGTAGGGGTCATTAGTGCTTGAGCAGACAAGTGCCCAACTAGTTATGTTATATTACATGGTTAGTAAGAAACATCTTCCAGGAGAATAGTTCCATTAGGGGTTCCTCTCCACAGGAGGCATGCCCTAAAGTGCATGTCGGGACTGCGAAAAAAGCAGAAAAGCATCTGGGGCAGATAAATAAACAAGTGAAAATCATCTTTAGTTCACCATTGAATATTCCCTTAAACGCTAGCTTTCGGCTTCACCCGTCTGAGGTACACATCCGTCTTACCCGGCAGTAACAATCGCGAGATGCTCCTTTACCGCCTAGCGAACAATCGGGAGCGTGGGGATAAGCACAGGAGCCAGGCAACCCAGCTTGGCCAAAACTTAAGTCATATCGATGCCTATAATGGTGAATAAAAGGTACATGTGGAAGTGTCACACATGTGTTGGGAATGAAGCCCGTATAAATAAGCTTATGTTAAAGAAGCCCCGAGGTATAATGAGCGCGGATAGCGCGTCAATTGTCATGTCTTGAACAAAGCGCGAACGAGCCTTTAAAGGCTGTAAGAAAGGGAGGAGAAGGAGAAATATAAGACAACTAATGTGTAAAAATAGGCGAGAGGAAGGAGGCGAACACGAGTCCAGCGCTAGGCGTAGAATCTTGAGGAGGCGGGCTGCGTTCGAGGTTCGGCTCGAGTCGGTTATCCGATGCATCTCGCGAGACGGTATGCTCCACCAGTCAGGACTTGGTCAACAATAAAGGACCTTCCCATTTGGGCTTGAGTTTTTCCTTTTTCTTGTCCGGCAGGCGTAGAACTAACTCGCCAACATAGTAAGTTTTGGCCCGTACTTCTCTGCTTTGATATCTTCGAGCCTGCTGTTGATAGAATGCGGAACGGGCTTTCGCCACGTCACGCTCCTCCTCCAAGGCGTCCAACTTGTCCTGCCGATCGAGTTCAGCTTCTCTTTCTTCGTACATGCGCACGCGATGTGAGTCATGAATTATGTCGCAGGGCAGAACTGCCTCTGCGCCGTATACCATGAAGAATGGTGTGAATCCGGTGGTGCGATTCGGCGTGGTCCGCAGCCCCCAGAGTACGGAGTCGAGCTCCTCTACCCAGTGCATGTTAGATTCCTTGACGGACCACACTAATCTGGGTTTGATGCCGCTCATGATTAGACCATTTGCTCGCTCGACTTGACCGTTAGTTTGTGGGTGATAGACTGAAGCATAGTCGAGTTTGATGCCCATGTTTTTGCACCAGAGTTTGACCTCGTCGGCCGTAAAGTTCATGCCGTTATCGGTGATGATCTTTGGGGGCGCCGTAACGATGTCGACCCACGATATGAAGTCTATCACCGGTCCGGATTCGTCATCTTAACGAGCTTGGCCTCTATCCATTTGGTGAATTTATCCACCATGACTAGTAGGTATTTTTGCTTGTGGGTTCCTCCTTTAAGGGGACCAACCATGTCAAGCCCCAGGACATGAAGGGCGGTGATGGGTATAGTTTGGAGGCGGTGGGTGGCATATGGCTTTGGTTAGCAAAGAGCTCGCAACCGACGCATCGTTGGACTAAGTCCTGAGCATCTGCCCGGGCCGTCGGCCAATAAAATCCTGTGCGGAAGGCCTTGCTTACAAGGGCCCGGGCTGCGACGTGGTGCCCGCCGAGTCCGGCATGAATTTCAGCCAGAAGATTCCACCCTTCCTCCTCGGAGATACACCTTTCAAGGACTCCGGTGGTGCTTTTCTTATAAAGCTCTCCCTCATGGACTTTATAGGCTTTAGATCGCTGCACTATGCAGCGTGGCTCGTTTTGGTCCTCGGGAAGTTCCTGCCTGGTTAGGTAGGCTAGGAATGGTTCTGTCCACGGGGAAATGACTGCCATTATTACGTGGGCTGAAGATGTTACTTCGTTGGCAGAGCCTCCCGTTGTGTCAGAATGTTCGGTGTCGCGCAGTGCGGTTGGGTCCGGGCTGATATTTCCGGACTCCTCTTCCCATAATACGGATGGCTTGAACAGCCTCTCCAAGAAGATATTGGGGGGGGGGGGGACAGCATCGCGCTTTGCGCCAATGCGTGCTAAGACGTCTACTGCCTGATTGTTTTCCCGGGCTATATGGTGAAATCCGAGCCCTTCAAACCGAGCTGACATTTTTAGGACGGCGTTGCGATAAGCTGCCATTTTCGGATCCTTGGCATCAAAGTCTCCATTTATTTGGGATATCGCGAGGTTGAATCGCGCACCTCTAGGCGTTGGATGCCAATGGAGCGCCATCCGGAGACCATGTAGAAGGGCCTCGTATTTGGCTGCGTTGTTGGAGTCGTATACATTATCTGGAGTACGTATTGAACTGTATCTCCTGTTGGGGACATCAGAACGACGCCAGCCCTAGACCAACCAACATTTTGGAGCCGTCGAAGTGCATGATCCAGTTGGAATATGTGATGTACTCTTTAGGGAGTTCGGCTTCAGTCCATTAGGCGACGAAGTCGGCCAAAACCTGCGACTTAATAGCTCACCGCGGCTTATAGGTTATGTCGAATGGGAGGAGCTCAATGGCCCATTTGGCAATCCGGCCCATCGCGTCACGGTTATTTATAATATCGTTGAGAGGTACTTCGGAGGCTACTGTTATCGAAGACTCTTGAAAGTAGTGTCGCAGCTTCCGGGATGCCATAAACACCGCGTACGCTATCTTTTAATAATGCGGGTACCGTGACTTGCATGGAGTGAGGAAAGTGGACACATAGTAAACTGGCTTTTGAAGGGCGAATTTGTGTCCGTCCGTTTCTCGTTCAACGACGAGCACTGCGCTTACAACTTGATGAGTTGCCGCGATGTATAATAGCATTGGTTCACCCATGTTAGGCGCGACCAGGACCGGGTTTGTTGCCAATATGGCTTTTATTTCTTCGAGTCCGGCCGTAGTGGCATCCGTCCACTCGAAGTGTTCGGCGCGCCGGAGGAGGCGATAAAGGGGTAATGCCTTTTCTCCCAAGCGAGAGATAAAGCGGCTTAGAGCATACGCATCGATCAATTTTGTACTTGTTTGAGGTCCCTTAGGATATCCAATTGTGTGAGCTCAGATCTTGGCTGGGTTTGCTTCAATTCCTCTACGGATACAATGAAGCCGGAGCTTTCACTGATGCGTCAAAAGCGCATTTTTCGGGTTAAGCTTGATGTCATATGTTCGGAGGTTATCGAATGTGAGCCTCAAGTCGACTACTAGAGTTTCTACATGCTTGGTTTTGACGACCACGTCATCTACGTATGCCTCCACTGTTTTGCCGATCTGGTTTGCCAAACATTTTCTTTTACTTTATCCTTCTTGGATATCTATCACTTTGGGACTAATTTTAATGTGTTGCTTTTCATAAGCTCAAACAAATATAAGTGAAGATCATGAGCATAACAAATTTTCTTTCTCTCAAAATAATTTAAGTGAAGCCAGAGAGAATTTCTTCAAAATTTTACTAACTCTCAAATAAATCTAAGTGAAGCAAGAGAGCATTTCTTCAAAAATAACAAAGCACACCGTTCTCAAAAAGATATAAGTGAAGCACTAGAGCAAGTCCTAGCTCATAAAAGATTTAAGTGAAGCATAGAGAGCAATTCTAACAAGTCATGATATAATTTTGGCTCTCTCAAATAGGTGTCTCCAGCAAGGATTGATGACTTGAAACACAAAATAAAACAAGCGAAGACACATATCATACAAGATGCTCCAAGCAAAACACATATCATATGAGGAATAAAAATATAGCCTCGAGTAAAATACCGATAGTTTTTGGAAGCAAGCGGGGATGCCAGTCGGGGGCATCCCCAAGCTTAGTTGGTTGCTCATTCTTGGATATAGCTTGGGATGCTGGGGCATCCCCAAGCTTAGGCTCTTACATCCTTCCTTCATCCATCGTACGATAACCCAAAACTTGAAAACTTCAATCACACAAAACTCAACAAAACCTTCATGAGATCCGTTAGTGTAAGAAAAACAAACCACTTCTATAAGTGTTGTATAAAACCAATTCATATTTTGTTTTTGTATTATATCTAATGTATTCCAACTTTTCTATGGCAAAAACTTATCAAAGAAAACCATAGAGCCATCAAAATAAGCACACAACACAAAGAAAATAGAATTTGTCAAAACAAAACAGTCTGTAGCAATCTAATTTGTTCGAATACTTCTGGAACTCCAAAAATTATACCAAATTAGGACGGCCAGGGTAATTTGTATATTAATCTTCTTCAAAAAGAGTCAGAGCAAAATCTCTTTTCTGTGATTTATGAAAATTATTTTCCTGAGCACAAAGTTTCTATCTTTTTCAGCAAGATCAAACAACTATCACCCAAGAAGATCCTAAAGGCTTTACTTGGCACAAAAACTAATTAAAACATAAAAAAACACAATCAGAACAGTAGCATAATTGTGCTAACACTCAGGAACAGAAAGCAAAAAGCAAAAATAAATTTTATTCGTTGGGTTGCCTCCCAACAAGCGCTATAGTTTTACGCCCTTAGCTAGGCATAATAATTTCAGTGATGCTCACATGAAAGATAAAAGTTGAAACACAAAGAGAGCATCATGAAACATGTGATGAACATATTTAAGTCTAACATACTTCCTATGCATAGGAATTTTATAAGCAAACAAATTATTAAGACAAGAGATATCTAGCATATGCAAGGAAGAAGAAAGAAACAATAGCAATCTCAACATAACGAGAGGTAATTTAGTAACATGAAAATTTCCATAACCATATTTTCCTCTCTCATAATAATTGCAAGTAGGATCATACTCAAATTCAACAATATAGCTATCACATAAAATTTTCTCTTCATGATCCACATGCATAAAAGTCTTATAATCTTCTAAGAAAGTGGGATTAACATCAATTAAAGTCATGACCTCTCGAAACCAACTTTTAATATTATCGCAAGCATATTCATCATGAGATTTAAATAAATTTTCAAGATCAATAGAATCATCACCGCAATCACGATCATTGCAACAAGTAGTGGACATAACAAAATTAGCATCCCCAAGCTTGGGGTTTTGCATATTAATTGCACAATTGGCATTAATAGAATTTATAGTAAAATTATTGCAATCATGCTTTTCATTCAAGGAGCTATCATGAATCACTTCATAAATTTCCTCATCACAATTTTCAGATTCACGAATCTCAAGCAAAACTTCATAAAGATAATCTAGTGCACTCAACTCACTAGCAATTGGTTCATCATGATTGGATCTTTAAAAAAGATTAGCAAGTGGATGGGGATCCATATCAATAGATTTTTAGCAAGCGAAGATGCAAGCATATAGAAGGCACATGGCAACACAAGCAAACAAAAGATTTGACGAGAAAAAGGCGAAAAAAGTGCGAATAAGACGACAAATTTTTGTGAAGTGGGGGAGAGGCAAACAAGAGGCAAATGGCGAATAATGTAAATTGCAAGGTGATGAGATTTGTGATTAGGAACCTGGTTATGTTGAGGATCCTCCCCAGCAACGACGCTAGAAATTCTCCTTGATGATAGCTGGAACTATGTCGGTATTTCCCCGAAGAGGGAGGGTTGATGTAGCACAGCGATGGTAGAGTATTTCCCTCAGTTATGAAACCAAGGTATCGAACCAGTAGAAGAACCAAGCAACAAAACGTAAACGACACCTGCACACAAATAACAACACCTCACAACCAGACGTGTTAAAGGGGTTGTCAATCCCTTTCAGGTAACGGCGCCAGAAATTGGCAAATTAACGTGAGGTAAATTGTAGTAGATTGATAGATCGAACGCCAAACAAATAAATAAAGATAAAACGCAGAAAGGTATTTTTGTATTTTTTGGTTTAATAGATCTGAATAAAAATGCAAACGAAAAGTAGATCGCAAGGCAATATATGAGAAAGAAGACCCGGGGGCCGTAGGTTTCACTAGTAACTTCTCTCGAGAAAAATAGCAAACGGTGGGTAAACCAATTACTGTTGGGAAATTGATAGAACTTCAAATAATTATGATGATATCCAGGCAATGATCATTACATAGGCATCACGTCCAAGATTAGTAGACCGACTCCTGCCTGCATGTACTACTATTACTCCACACATCGACCGCTATCCAGCATGCATATAGTGTATTAAGTTCATGGAAAAATAGAATAATGCAATAAGAACAATGACATGATGTAGACAAGATCCGTTTATCTATATGGCGGTAGATATAGATCCCGTCTTTTTATCCTTAGTAGCAACGATACATACATGTCGTTTCCCCTTCCGTCACGGGGATTGAGCATCGTAAGATCGAACCCACTACCGGGCACCACTTCTCATTGCAAGATAAATAGATCAAGTTAGCCAAACAAAACCAAAATATCGAAGAAGAAATACGAGGCTATAATATATCAAAGAAACTCAAATAACTTTCATGGATATAAAAAGATATGACTGATCATAAACTCAAAGTTCATCAGATCCCAACAAACACACCACAAAAGAGTTACATCATATGGCTCTCCAAGAGACCATTGTATTGAGAATTTAGCGAGAGAGAGAAAGCCATCTAGCTACTTACTACGAACCCGAAGGTCTACAAGGAACTACTCATGCATCATCGGAGAGGCACCAATGGAGGTGGTGAACCCCATCCGAGATGGTGTCTAGATTGGATCTGGTGGTTGTGGACTCTGCAGCGGCTGCATGAATATTTCGACGCTTGTTCTAGGGTTTCTGGAATATTGTGATATTTATAGAGCAAAGAGGTGGTGCGAGAGGCACCGAGGTGGGCACAACCACCGAGAACGCGCTGGGCCTCTGGCGCATACTGGTTGGTTGTGCCCCCCTCGGGGCACCCCCAGGTGCAACCAGGGCCCATTGCCTTCCTTCCGGCCCATAAAAAATAATCATGGAGTTTTGTCGCATTTGGACTTCGTTTGATATTGATTTGATGCGATGTAAAAAACATGGAAAAACAGCAACTGGCACTTGGCACTATGTCAATAGGTTAGTACCAAAAAATGATATAAAATTATTATAAAACATACAAGATTGATAATAAACAGCATGGAACAATAAAAAATTATAGATACATTGGAGACGTATCAAACACCTCGGTGTCATCCGCGATGATTGGTATAGAAGCTCGCGGAGGCATCTCGCTCTCTGCCATCTCGGGCGGCAGAGAATTCCCCTCAGATAGCGAAGGGTTGGGGAGGTCGCGAGCAGAGCTGAAAGACATATGGTGTAATATGTTATACTATAAAAACATAAAGGACCGAAGACATATAATAAATCCTTTGGTACTTACGATTTGGCTAGGGGCTTCACCCTGGGAAGCCTCTTGGGGATGGGTTCGGCCTCCGAATCCGAACCATCTGAGAGGGCCATATTCCCCCTCTTGGGCGCCTCCTCCTCCGGGTCGGTGGAGGTTTCCCTCTTCTTCTTCTTCCTCCCCTTAAGAGGGGAGTCACTTTCCGCCTCCTCCTCCTCTTTGTCTTCATCTCCCTCATGGGAGGAGGGGATTTCGGTCTCTCCGGACACTGCGTCCGAAGGACCCTTGCGGCAGAGGTTGCCCTTGGCCTCCTTGCCTTTCTTCTTCTTGGCCTTCTTCTTCGGCGCCTGATAGGGCACCGGGACCAGCATCTTCGTTAGCTGGGGTTCAGCCGGGTCTTCAGGCAGCGGGGTCGGACACTTCATCCGCTCCGCGTTTGCTATCTAGCCCTGTACAAGGGACAGAAAACTCATTATGTTTAAAGAATCTATTGACCGAATATATGTTCGGGAAAATCATATTTACCAAAGTGGCCAGATTCTCGCTGTCAAGACCGATGTCTTCGGTCTTCTTCGGCCACGCTTTTTGGGCCTTAAACAACAGCTTCCAGATGTCTTCATGCGCCGTGCCGAAGAAGTGCTTCAGGGTCTGTGGATCTTTCCGGATTGAACTCCCACATGTGAGAGGGCCAGAGTTGGCAGGGAAGAATCCGGTGGAAGAGCACCACCTAAATCACGTTAGTGAGACTGGTGTTCTTGCCTATCATGTTTGTGATGCACTTTTGCAACATCAACACTTTCACTGTGGATCCCCAGTCCAGACCCTTGGTGGTCCATGAGGTGAGCTGCATAGGGGGTCCAAATCTGAACTCAGGAGTGGCCGCCCACTTGGCGTCGCGGGGTTCGGTGATGTAGAACCACTCCTGCTGCCACACCTTGATAGTCTCCACGAAGGCCCCCTTAGGCCAAACGGCATCGGGGAGCTTGCTCACCATGGCACCGCCACAGTCCGCATTCTGCCCATCGACCACCTTCGGCTTCAGATTGAAGACTTTTAGCCATAGGCCGAAGTGTGGGGGGATGCGAAGTAGCACCTCACACACGAGATGAACGCTGAAATGTGGATGAAAGAATTTGGGGCTAGATCATGGAAATCTAGCCCGTAGTAGAACACGAGGCCCCGGACGAAGGGGTGGAGGGAAAACCCTAGCCCGCGGAGGAAGTGGGGGATGAATACAACCCTTTTGCTGGGCTCCGGAGTAGGGATGACTTGGTCCTTGGCAGGGAGCCTGTGCGCGATGTCCGCAGACAGGTACCCCGCCTCCCGGAGCTCCATGACGTCCTTCTCGGTGATGGAGGAGGCCTCCCACTTGCCCTTTGAACCGGATCCAGACATGGCTAGAGAGGCTGGTAGCGATGGGAAATATTGAAGTTTGGGCGCTGGAGCTTGAAGATGTAAAAGCAAGAGAAGGAAGAAGGCGTGGAGAAAGAAGGGGAATCTTTATCCTCTTATATAGGCAGTGAATATCAAACGCCCCCCTCAAGCTTTAAAACTCGCCTGTTCCCAAGGGGTCGAGCACATGGCACGGTTGGATTACCCAAAACCGTATTGATGAGGATCCCGTAATGAGCGGATACGATCACTGTTTTGACAAGACATGTCAATAGAGGCTGTGCCTCGAAACGCAAAGCGGGAGGCATAAAAACGGTTCAAAATGTTAAGAGGCCAGACGTGATGTTTCGCCGAAAAAAATTGTTAGTTGACAGACACTATTTTGATTAAATATCTTGCGTTCATGACTAAGGGTTGTGACAATTATACAGAGCCAGATATAGTTATTTTGTTCAGAAGATTGCTTTGAAGTACTCAGGAGGAGGAACCCGCCTGTCAATACCGAAGACAACTCACGTGCCGAACATATCGTCATTGAAGACTAGTTCAGGGGCTACTGAGGGAGTCCTGGATTAGGGGGTCCTCGGGTGTCCGGGCTATGTGATATGGGCCGGACTTATGGGCCGTGAAGATACAAGGCAGAAGACCTCCCCCCATGTCCGGGTAGGACTCTCTTATGCATGGATGGCAAGATTGGTGTCCGGATATGTAATTGCCTTCCTCTACAAACCAACTTTGTACAACCCTAGGCCCCTCCGGTGTGTATATAAACCGAAGAGTTTAGTCCGTAGAGGCTATCAAAATTTACATAGGCTAGACAGCTCGGGTTTAGCCATTACGATCTCGAGGTATATCAACTCTTGTAACCCCTATACTCATCAAAGACAATCAAGAAGGATGTAGGGTTTTACCTCCATTAAGAGGGCCCGAACCTGGGTAACATCGTGTCCCCTTAGTCCCTTGTTACCTTCGATCCTCAGACGCACAGTTCAGGACCCCCTACTCAAGATCGGCCGGTTTTGACACCGACACCCGTCCCCTTGTGGCCCTGGACGCTGCGGATGTCGAGCACCCCCTCACGCATCTCAATGGCTTGAGGGTGCTTCATCACCTCCCGCAAGTACGGGTTGATGGCGTTCTCGAAGAACTTGTCCTTGGAGGACCTCCAAGTGGCCATGGTGATCTAGATCTGTCCAAAAACAGCAAGAAAGAAGAACAAAAGATTTCTCTGCGATACGGTGGTTAATAGGTTCAGGGGTATATAAAGATTTTTTTTATCTTGGGGAACAAGCAAACGGGGGAAAAACGGAGTCCGGAAGGTACCCGAGGTGGGCACAACCCAGGCGCGCCCTGGTGTCTTATGCCCACCAGTGTTACCCCCCTAGTTGTTTCTTATTTTCTTAATTTTTAATATATTTCAAATCTGACAGAAAATATTTTTGCAGATTTTTGGTTATTCTGGAGTGTTCCAGAAGATTTCCTTTATGTGTTCTTCCGGTGTCATAGTTTGGATAATATTGCTTTCAACATTAATGGGCGTACCTGAGATATAATGCTTTATTCTTTGACCATTGACCACCTTCGTGTTAGTACCCTCGACATTATTTATTTTGACGGCTCCAGAGCGGTAAACCTCCTTGATGATATACGGTCCTTGCCATTTGGAGAGAAGTTTTCCTGCAAAGAATCTAAGAGTTGTATAAAAGAACATATTCTCCGACTTTGAATTCCCGCTTTTGGATTCTTTTATCATGCCATCTTTTAACTTTTTCTTTAAATAGTTTGGCATTTTCATAAGCTTGGGTTCTCCATTCATCTAGGGAGCTAATATCAAATAACCTCTTTTCACCGGCAAGTTTGAAATCATAGTTGAGTTCTTTAATTGCCCAATATGCTCTGTGTTCTAACTCAAGAGGCAAATGACAAGATTTTCCATGAACCATTTTATACGGAGACATACCCATAGGATTTTATATGTTGTTCTATAAGCCCAAAGTGCATCATCCGATTTCTTAGACCAATTCTTTCGGGACCTATTAACTGTTTTTGTAATATTAGCTTTATTTCTCTATTGCTAAGTTCAACTTGACCACTAGATTGAGGATGATTAGGTGATGCAATTCTATGTTTAACATCATACTTAGCAAGCATTTTACGGAAAGCACCATGAATAAAGTGTGAACCACCGCCAGTCGTTAAATATCTAGGGACTCCAAACCTCAGGAAAATAACTTCTTTAAGCATTTTAATGGAAGTGTTGTGATCATCACTACTAGTTGGAATAGCTTCTACCCACTTAGTGACATAATCAACATCAACCAAAATATGTGTATACCCATTAGAGGAAGGAAAATGTCCCATATAATCAACACCCCAAACATCAAATGGTTCAATAGCAAGTGAATAATTCATAGGCATTTCCTGACGCTTACCGACATTACCAATTCTTTGGCATTCCTCACAAGATAAAACAAACTTACGGGCATCTGTAGGATCGAAAGTGTGTCTAGTGGGGGGGGGGGGGTGATTAGACTACTTGAGCAAATAAAAATCTATCCTTTTCCCAATTTTAAGTCTTGGCAGATTTTAGCAACTTAACACAAGTGAAGCAATCAACCTACACATGCAATTCTAAGAGTATAGCAGCAGAATGTAAATCATTGCATATGAAGGTAAAGGGGAGGAGTTTGGAGGGAGCAAACGCAATGTAGACACGGAGATTTTTGGCGTGGTTCCGATAGGTGGTGCTATCATACATCCACGTTGATGGAGAATTCAACCCACGAGGGGTAACGTTGCGCGAGTACACGGAGGGCTCCACCCACGAAGGGTCCATGAAGAAGAAACCTTGTCTATCCCACCATGGCCATCGCCCACGAAGGATTTGCCTCACTTGGGTAGATCTTCACGAAGTAGGCGATCTCCTTGCCCTTACAAACTGCTTGGTTCAACTCCACAATCTTGACGGAGGCTTCCAAGTGATACCTAACCAATATAGGAGACACCACTCTCCAAAAGGTAATAGATGGTGTGTTGATGATGAACTCCTTGCTCTTGTGCTTCAAATGATAGTCTCCCCAACACTCAACTCTCTCTCACAGATTTGGATATGGTGGAAAGATGATTTGAGTGGAAAGCAACTTGGGGAAGGCTAGAGATCAAGATTCTTGTGGTTGGATTGGAATATCTTGGTCTCAACACATGAGTAGGTGGTTCTCTCTCGGAAAATGAATGCTCGAAGTGTAGGCACGTTCTGATGGCTCTCTCCATGAATGGAGGAAGGGTGGATGGGTATATATAGCCTCCACACAAAATCTAACTGTTACACACAATTTACCAAACTCGGTAAGACTGAATAGTGAAACTTGGTCAGACCGATATTGTTCAAAATGTGAAGTTAAGAGTTTTTGGTGGGACCGACATGATCAACTCAGTGAGACCGATGTGTTAGGGTTAGGGCATAACTTGATCTCGGTGAGACGATCACTTCTACTCAGTGAGACCGATTTCAGTAATAGGCAAACAGAGAGTTGGTCAGGCAAACTCAGTGGGACCGACCGCTCATTTCGACGAGACCAAAACGTTACGAAAAGGAAACAGAGAGTTTGCATTGTGAACTCGGTGGGACTGATCGCTCATCTTGGTTGGACCTAAACGTTACGAAGGGAAACAGAGAGTTTGCAATCCCATCTCGGTGAGACCGAGATCCCTATCGGTGAGACCGAATTGATTAGAGTTTCTGGCTATGGCTATGTCAAATGAACTCGGTGGCGCCGGATGGATCAAATCGGGGGGGTCGAGTTTGACTTTAGGTTTAGGACATATGTGGAAATGAGAAAGTGGTTGAGGGCTTTTGGAGCATATCACTAAGCATTTTGAGCAAGCAAGCCATTAAGAAACACCTCATCCCCTTTTAATAGTATTGGCTTTTCCTATGGACTCAATGTGATCTTGGATCACTAAAATGAAAATCTAGAGTCTTGAGCTTTTGCCAATATGTGTCCTTAGCATTTTGAGGGGTCCACATCTCTAGTCCATGCCATTCCAATCATTGAACTTTTTGAAATGATTATCTTGAAATAATATTAGTTCAATGAGCTATATGTTGTTAAGAATTACCAAAACCACCCAGGGATTAGTTGCACTTTCAATCTCCCCCTTTTTGGTAATTGATGACAACATATAGATCAAAGCTTCGACAAATGATAATAAGAATGAAATACATCGTCGCTTTGAGAAGTATGTGATAACAAGAGCTCCCCCTAAATTTGTGCATTATTTAAAATTTGCTTTTGAATGCAAATGCACAATTGATTAGGATCATGGGTTACTCTTCCATGTCACATACATCTTGGTGGAGCGCTCAAAATCATAGAATATGGAATATGCACTCATCACCAAGACAAAGTGTGAATGAGCATACATGAGAGATAGAGAATATCATCATCCAAGCACAAACATTAAAGTATGATATGATCAAGCACATGACCATACAAGTATCTCTCACACACATAAATTGAGTATCAACCAAACAAGCAAGCAAATAAGTAGCAAGAGAGGCAAAAAGAAGCAAAGCACTCTCTCTCTCTCTCGATGCCTATGATCTATACACTTTCTCCCCCTTTGGCAACAAGTTACCAAAAAGCTTGAAAATGCATAGTGCTATGCGGCTCTCTAATCTTGATCTTCGGGAGCTCCGGAGTGCGAAGGTGGCATGGAGAGGAGTCGTGCAACAAATGCATCTGAAGAAGACCGAGGAGCTGGTGGAGTTGCAACTGGAGGGGCAACTAAAGTTGAGGCTGCAGGAGCTAAAGTTGTAGCCCTAGTGTCTGTCACTGGCACTGCTGCAGACCTCTGTCTTCTGGGCACCCTTTGATATGCATCAGTGGTGGTCTTGTCACTCGTATCCTCAAGCTCTTCTTGAATCTTCTCCACAGAAGTCTGAATTTCTGTCACCTTTGACATCTAGATCATGTATCTTTGTTTTGATGATCCTTTCAAGACTATCTTGATTCTGAGTCAGGGTGGACAATGCTTTCTCTGTCCTCAAAGTAGCCTAAATAAGATAGCCAAGTTGGTCTTTTTCGGACTTGAGAAATACTTGGGAAGCCTCTTCAGCACTTGGCATCTTCGCTGCCTTCTCTGCTTTTTCTTTTTCTCTCTTCTCGTGAGCCTCTACTGATGTAGGATCTGAAGCATCCATGACAACTATGTTATCCTCACGATTAGGCCTCAAGGGAAGGTGCTCTTTGTCCAGGAGATACATGCCTTTGCCCATCTTGGAGTTGATGAGCATCTGAATGTGTGGAGCATACCCACATGATCTCTTCTGATCTGCTGTAGTTCTCTTGATGGTCTCAACAGTCAAGCTCATCACCTTGAATTTCTGTGGCACATCAAACAATTGAAGCAAGTTGATGGAGTGGCCTCCGATCATCCAGTGATCTCTTGATTTGGGCAACAAGGTGTTGCTCAAAATGGTGGTCATGGTGGCCAATCCAGACAACAGATAGTACACTGAGCCTAGCCTGTGTGTCTCCAAGGCCTTGTCAGGAATTTCCTTGTACATGTTGGCCATGGAGTTGTGATCTTTCTTGCATTTTGCATAGACATCAATGTCATCCTCAACTTCTTCTGGAGCATTGATAAGCTTGGCCCACTCAGCAATAGTAGACTGGTACCTTATACCCTCAGTCATCCATACAATTTTCCCATCTTGGTAAAAGTGAGCAGTAGAGTAAAACTGCATGATCAGCTCATCATTCCACTTGGTCAATTTCTGACCCACAAAAGTGTCAACTCCATTGAGTCTGAAGCTCTCATGCACTTCAGGGAAATGATCTTCATTGTTGTCAATGTACTCCCAATCTACCCATCTCATGTCACACATAATGGGCTTCTTATCCAAGAGCACAGTCTCATAGAAATCTTGCTGTTCTTTTGTGTGAAATCTGTAATCCACATCAGTTCTTCTTCTCACAGCATAAGGATCTGACTATCTCCATAGTCTGAGACCTGCATCCTTTCTTTCCTTTTTCTTTCCTTCATGTTTTTGCCACTTGATGATTATCATCATGATCAGGAATCTTTGGCTTTAATTTCCTATGCACTTGGGCTTCTTCTTCTTCTCCTTCTT